>CBQS010234321.1:0-11261 GCA_900070015.1 Hordeum bulbosum | reverse complement strand
CAGAGCACTCCCCCAAATTTAAGAAGTCAAAAAAGAATCCAGCAATTTCTCATGCACCCTTTTTCCAGTGGTTTTCTCCTTCCACAGCACGCACGCAGCGTAGGTATCCATTGCATTGTCTCCTCGGTCGGTTGTCTATCTAGCGGGGTTCTAGTTGCTTGGTTCTCTGTCCTACCTTTGCTTTAGGATTATTTAGATGTATGATTCGATGTGATGTTTCACGTTGTTAGAGAAATATGCCGGGTCTTTGTTTTACACAAGTACCTTTTCATGTGCTAGAGTGTTTATTATATACTCCCTCCGTTTCTAAATATATATATTTTTTAGATATTTTCACTACAGACTATATACAGAGCAAAATAAATTAATCTATATTTTAAAATATGTCTATATACATTCGTATGTAATTTGTAGTGGAATATCTAAAAAGACTTATAATTAGGAAAGAGAGCGAGTACGTAGAAGTGTACTCAGACGCCTGCATGCGCACAAATAAAGTACACAGACGCATAAATAGTAGACTTTGTGATAGGGGAAGGATTTGCACGATGCCACCTGCACTCACGCAAAAGCCATGCAACTACCTGCGCGGTTGTGGGCTGTTACTACTTAATTAACTGCATCGCTGCGCCCAGCCCAGCTCCGTGTCGACTCCATAACAATGGCACTCCGTTCCTCTTTCGCTCTCAAATGTATCTACGACACTATTTCTCATCTTGTTAGCAGCTCAATATCGGCTCCGACTTCGGCGATCTTGGAGTCCATGGAAGCTTTTGCGCTGCTTGCGACGCTCTTCACGTCAAGGTCGAGGGCGATGGACTTGACCAGGCCGTTCAACATCTAAAGGTTAAACAGGTCAAGGGAAGCACATGCAAAGGTAATACCTCATTCAAAACTCTGCCATAAGCATGTTATTTTGCGTAATGAAATGTTGAAAAGGATACAAGAGAGCCGATTGCAACAAGGGCCCTGTATTTCGAATCAGCATCTTGGGCATCGTCTTCAGCAATCTGTGGATCCAGATAAGAAATGTAAACACGGGTTACTGCAAGGAGCAGAGTGATTACAGAGATCAGAGATATGGGAACTCACTTCAAGGGCCGCAGAAAGAATTTGTGCCTGACTTTGTTCATCCTTCGATTCAATTGAAAGAACAGAATAGCTGCAGAAATATATATATATTTGTCAATAAAGAGACAAGATCGATCAATGCAAGGACATCAGCAACATTGCCAGGTATGCTTACGCTTCCAGCATCATGACCAACAAAATTGTAATGCATGGCTAGGTACAAGTATAATACAGAGTACAACTCAAAACTTACTTCAGTAAAAGCGTGGCATATGCCAAGTGAGCGTTCTTGCTAAAAGATGGCTTGCAGCTTGAGAAAGAATCAATAATCTGAAATTAGCAAACAAAAGTTACTACTTTGAGTCAAAATATATAAATAGGCCAAAACAAAAAGTTAAGTGTATGTAGTTTGAAAACTAACCTCGGCACAATGGATTTTCAACCATTGGTGTAAGCATGAGTTGTCAAAGAAGTTAGTAACTGCTTTGAGGATTGTAAGCACATTCGGTGGATGCACAGGTATTGCTACAGCCTTACGGAAAGTGTCCATGAGTACATCTGGTTGAGAATAACACAAGTAAAGAATATTAGTTCAGTACCAATAAATAAAATAAGGCTGACCAATTTGATAAGAAATGCTACCAGCCACTAATGAAATGAACACGATAACTAAAAATACCGAGTTAAAAAACAACCCAGACAAGAAAAGACTGATGCGCTAAAGCATTAGCAACCACAGCATAAACTCACCGTTTCCACTTTCGATGGTCTTAAGAAGTAAAGTAGCCCCATCAGGATGCAACACAAACATCCTCAGGAAATCAACAACTGTAAGGTAGAGATGGGCAATTATTTTTCAGATGAACCAGAAACCATCTCCATCAAAAACATAACGCAGCTTCAAATATCCAAACATAATACACTAGTTGTTAAACCCAAGCAACTGCCCACTAATACGCCCTCCATTCCAAAATACTTGTCGCTATTTTAGTTCAAATTTGAACTGAACAGAGGGAGTATTAGAAAAGAATGTTTTACCACAAAAAGCATCTGGAACAGAATCCACATGTATAAGATAGCTCCATAGGAGAAAACAAGCTCTGGCACTCTTACAGTTTGTCGCCCTAGGTTAGAACATTGGGAAAACAAAATAGATCTTGGTCGGTTGAATTTTATCTGAATTCTTTGACCAATACCAAGGCTTTATAACGAAATTGTCCTCATCAGTGGATGTACCATTTATTTTTCTCTCTTTTAACACCGAGAAACTGACATTTTTTCACATAACAACTTTAGCTCTGTAATTCAAACTTTTGGCAGGAAAGGGAGCATGCCACAATTAATTGAAACTGTCAACTACAACAACCGATGATTCAATTAGAACTATAAGTCTATGACAGAAACATACAAGTGTTGCCAATAATCTCCTTATGTTTTCAGTTCTTGTTTCGACTAACATCGGTTAAAACAGATAGTTTGGAGCCAACCATTATGTTGCTAACAATGTTAACGGGGTCCCAAAGTTTTTTAGAGAAGGGATGTACCTGGAAACATCATCTGTGAAGGCCAAGACTTCAATATTTTTAGCAACAACATGATGTCAGCATCTGCAAGCTTGCTTGTGTGATAAAATGATGTATTTTTCAATACTTTCACTATAGCAGCTAGTCTTGAAGAGTCTGTCTCAGACAAGGATAGATGTTTCTGTTCCTGAATAGACAAAAATCAATTATATTAAGCCTAACTAAGACATTAATGGTCCCTATGGGCACAAGGGTGAATCCCCTGAAAGTATGAAATAATATAGAAATCAAAACCCCTCATGAAGTATGGACATGATAAGAATCCCATGTGGAGGTACCAGATTGAACTATGCTGTGGTTAAGACCACATAATGGTCCCTATGGACAGGGTGGGTATACCAAACTGAACTACGCTGTGGTTAAACCCACATAAGTTCATAATTATTTTAGGTTTGTGCTAGATGAACCAGTACTCAATTGACAGTGATATGAGTTATTGTCGTCTAAAGATTTTTCCACCTCATCCCATAGAAAGCCAAAACACAAGAAATTTGCAGTTCTACTAGCATCAAGTTATCCAATTCATACTTCATCACACCATATACCGTGCTAGCCTACTATCACCCATGCACCCAACACATGTCTCTGCACTTCGAATAGCTGGAACAAACTTTGTTCAGCTATACCGAGAACCTGTGGTGGTCTAGTAGCATGTCCTTTCCACACTACTACTTGCCTAAGAAAGTGGATGAAATTATCAGCACAAGCTCGCAGCTTAAGAAACAAACGGGCCAATGAGAGGGTGGGAGATGTGGAAGCTCATGGGCCTAAACTAAACATTTATAAGGATGTAAATAAAGTTGTGAGATACTGAAAGTATTAAAATATATCAAATCCACCAAGAAATAAGCTTCAAAATTACCGGGTCGGATTCAAGTGTTGCACTGAATTCTGTAATTTTCTTAAGGATTCCGTCAAACTGGGCTGTCTCAAATAATAACATTCCGTTCTGCAAACAAAGGAAAGTTGTTTTTGTGACAATTGCAATAGATCATAACTCAAATCTGATAGCAGCTTGTTTCTAGTATATGTACAAGAACAAATTACAGGTAGTTAAGTTCAAGTGTTGAAGTTTCAATCAAGTACTCATATTAGATTATCAGTTAATAGCAATCATGAAGATTAAGTTGTACCTTTGGTATGTGCTTGAAAGTTTGTTTGGGGGCACTGCCTGCAATTATGTATGGAACATTATGGCAGGACTCGTCAAAAAAGAAAACGATGACAGAGCTATTTGCAATTATGCAAGGAAAAAGAAATAAAAAACTATTGTAACAAATTGAATACTATGTAATACATACCATTCGACGAAGACGGTTGCCCAGGTACATATGCATTACCTGATATATAATAAAGTTAAGCATCAACAGACCGAAACTGGCAATATAATAATACTTTAAACGATCACCAAAAAATATACTCCTTCCGTCCCAAAANNAGTGACTCAAAAATGACTCAGTTTTGTACTAATTTTGGGACGGAGGGAGTATAATCTAACACCCTTACCACCAGTATAGGGATCACGAAAAGATGGATCTGGAACAAAATTGTTCTGCCCAGAATTCTGCAGTATGAATTCTACAACTTGCTGGCGATATGTCAAAGGAAGATTTTCTTTCAGGAGCCATTTGTCTGCAACTGCGTATGGATCATCTGAACAACAGAATTCATAGGTAAGACGGTGCTACATAAAATAGCCAAGTGGTAGACTCTCAAGCCTCAAAGTGCAGTACATGGAAGCGGAGAAAAAACTTCACATTAGATGGCTATTTAAATGATGATTTTTCTAAACATAACTATGTGGATCACAATATTACTTTCTTACTCTGGAAACAATAGCAGAGAAAAAACCTTTTAAATGTAAAGACAAATGTGTGATATACCTGATCGATTATAGGGCAGTTTCCGAATGGGCTCTCCATCTCCAATGTCAACATTAAAAACTGCACAGATATATAAAACAGAATACTATAAACAAAGAAAAAGTTAGGAAAAGACTAAGCCTCAACCGATTAATTTTCCACAGCTCTGTCCGCCGACTCGCGCGCGTGTCCCTGTGGGAGCTCAGCGGGGGATTTGCAACATGGCCGGTGCTGCAAGCCTATACTGCAATTGCAACACAGGCCATGTTGCAAAGGATGGGGGCAGCGCGAGGCGAGTGATGCATGGGAGCTCAGTCTCAGAATGCAACATGGTCCATGTTGCAAAGGACGGGGGCAGAGCAAGGCATGCGGGAGCTCAGCCTGAGATTTGAATCATGGCCCATGTTGCAAAGGATGGAGGCAAGACCACGTTACAATGGAAACATTATTTCTGCATGAAAAGTAAAAAATGGTTCGGCGGAGCGCAACACGGTTCTGTTGCAAAGCCCCAAACGCAACACGAGCCATGTTGCAAACAGACCGGGGCGCCCGGCTGACGCGGGAAGATATCGAACAACTGTCTCGCACGCTATCAAACGGCTACCGAGGCAGTCAATGTTATTCGACTATCACGCGGCTGACGCGTAGCATCGCCCAAAGGTTAACAGTGAAACACATCAAAAGAGAAAATAGCTTACCGAAGTCATAGTGAGCACCATCATGAACCTGACCTTGTGCAGCATCCCCAGGTCCATCCACCACTTCACCAATCTAACAATTTGGTTTATTGACAAGATAAGTCACAGCTGAATTCGAAGTAAACAACTATACAACAAAGCAACAATGCCACTGCCAGGTCAAACATGGTAATAGTATATCGAGCGCTAAATGAGGTTTCATTTTATGATTAATAAATGTGTGTCACCAACCCTATCATAATCAAAGATTGTAGCGTGAATTTGAACCATTACTGCAGGCCATGCAGTGCCTCATGGATACCTCAAATTGCATAACAACTTGCATTTAATAAGTTAAATAACTCAATCAGCATCAAGCAGCTAAAAACAGCAACACGCTAAATATGTAAACAAATCCTCAGCTTTGCAGATCCTTTGATGTAGCAACTTAATATAATAATATGCAAAGGTCTAATGCACAAAGGTAGTTACTTTGTCCCATTGTAGCTCTTTTGAATTCCATGAATAAGCAACACCGTTATCCCCCTCTCTAACAATTAGCGTTTGCCCATCGGTGTTTCCTGCTTAGGCAAAAAAAAAGTTATAAAAATGGCACTGCTAAGCAAAAATAACACACACGGCAATGACTAGATATTGCCAGTCACTTTACACACCCCACAAGTCCACGACACTAAAGAGTTTAGAGAAAATATGTTTTCATAGTGTTATCTCCTTAATCCCTTTCTTATGCGCTGAAATAAGATGAAGGCAAGGTTTATTGGAAACTGGAAAGATATGGATATTTTCAAAAGCTCGAGATTATCTCAGTGTGCAACAGTACATCTTCAATCCAATTTTAATTTTAAGTTCCATAATATGCTGACATTTTGTTTCAGTGTTTCATGAAAACATACCCAGCCTGAAGAATTCACTACAAATAGCATCATGGAAATATCGACACAATACCCGTGTAATGTATCAGAAAAATGAGATATATGACCTTGAACTTGCAGTGCCTCAACTCCTGGTAGATCCATCAACTTCAGTCCACCAACAGACTTTCTGTAGAAAAAGAACACAAAAAGCACAAAGATCATTTGATTAAATTAGTAGTCAATATATGATTAACCCCATGATGCCGACAAGTATATAATTAAGAAGTTAAAAAAACAATTACATGATAGAGTAATCCGATAACAAAACTGATCCTTTAAGCAGAAGATGTCAAAACCTCACAAATATGAAAAACAAATCAGGAAGCAACAGGAACCAACCTGCTAAGTGTGTACTGAGAAATAATATCTGTATATGCTGCGAGTTCTTCATCACTGCAGAACCTATTATTGTCGGTTGTCCATACCCTCGCAACTCCATCAGAGCATGCAGTTACAACATCGCCATTGTCCAAAAATTTAGCATCCCATATACATCCTGGGTGTTCAATGCTCTGAACACAGATTCCATCTGCATTATATTACTTGACAGTCATATAACCAGGTACATGAAGAAAAATATGCATTCTTCTACGTACTAACAACCCAAACCAGAAAACTGTAATTTTTGTTTCTAAAATGGCTCATATTATGAATTTAAACATACTATCCCAAAAACAAGACAGATATATCCTAGCTGCATCCGTTAAACACAACTCAAATCAGCAGCCCAAGAACAAGCACGGGTTTAGAGGTGTGAAAGAAGGCACTAGTGTGGTTATCAGGGTTCTTATTTTCAGTATGGAAGAAACGAAGACTGGAACTGCTCATGGACTAGCCAAAGGAGGATTCAGGAATCCAGATGCTTAACAACAACCAGCAGATCTCTCTTTAGTTATTGTCGCAGTTTCCTTTATAGTGGTATATAAATACAAACTATCTTTTCCATATGCCATTGCCCAATATGTTTGAGGTCAAAAGTATCTACCATCTTTTGCCTGTAACAGAATCCCACTTAAGAGGAAGTACTATCATAGTCTGGGACTATTTTTTGTTTGGAGTAAATATTAGACTGAGGCATATGGAGACAAACCAGCTGAGGAATGGATAGTAACCCCAGGATTTAAAGAGTTGTGCAGTAAAGATGGTACAAGTAGGGATGGGGATAAAAAAATAAAAAGCGAAAAACAAACCGATACCGAGAAAAGAGAAACATAATGTTAAATCAGCTTGGCGTCCATAAATCAGTTGCCACATAGAAAACCATATTAATATCAGTCAGTTCGGTTTTAGGTTCAGGTTAACCAAACGGACTGAAAGGAACCGGCTCCTCCTGTGGCCCCATTTCCTAGGGCTATGCTACCATCCTTATCTCACTTTAAGCAAAATGCAAGTCCATCAAAATCTCAATTAAAGCCCAACATGATCTCCACCAAGTCAGCTAGGTGCCTAGGCCCATCTCTTGCTCTCTCGTACCAACGCAATCACGACGGGCCACGGGGAAACAAAGTTAAGAACACTTTGCCCCATCCTAGCCGCCACAGCACCAGTCGACGTGCGTGCGGTCCATCCAGACAACCAACAGCACTGCGCTCGGCAGCCCCATCAGCAACTAGCACTTTTTTCAGTCTGCGAGAAGATTCAAAGGATTCAAAGAGGAGCAGCTCCATGCAACAATGGCGGTAGCAAAGTGAAATCATGTATGCTCTGCATTGCTGATTCAACAAGATTTTGGATTTATTATGACCTGTTGATGAGATTCGAGTATTTGACAGCACGCACACCCTGTTCTGCTATTGAATTACCTGCTAACATTACGGTTTGATTTAAACCAAAAAGCAAACCGAAGTTTGGGTGATCCCAATTTCCGGTTCATAGAAATTTCCAGGCTAATTCAGTTGTCAATTTTAGAAAACTGAAGTATACCAGAAAAAAGAACAAGAACCGAATGCCCACACCTAGATTGAAGTATAAAGATATTGTATATCTAATAAATAAGTGTCACTGCATTTGAACAAGAATTCTCTAAAGCATACAAAATAAATCACCTTTCCATATTTTGACTGAGCGATCTTCACTGCCACTAGCAATTAGACCAGATGAATGCGCATCCACAGAATATACAAGAGAGGTATGGCCAATCATCTCCAACAGGGGTTGGCCAGTTAATGCCCATAACTTTATAGTTCTGCGACCAAACAAAACATCATATGTGATTGTGTAAACAGAGTAGCTGTAAACTGAAAGAATAGATTTGATGCACAAAAATGTAAGACGATGAGGAAAATGATGAAAAGCCAAATAGATGAGCATTTTTTCAGCAAACCATTGGCAGGATATTAGTACGAATATCCAAGATTAAACAAGAAATTATGATATCTTCATTTACAATTTAGAAAGAATAACAGTAGCTTCTACAGTACTGCACCATCCTTTCGTTCAAAAGCAAGTGGAATTAGTCAGGTGATATTTTAATCACTCACTCACCCATCATGTGATGCAGAGAGTATACCCATTCCTGGCATCTGTGCTAAACATCGAACAGTGTCTGCAATGGAACAACATTCTGTCAACCATCAAGTATGTGTAGATGAGCACAAAAAAGTCGAAAGCACTAGTGCACATCAGGAGTAACAAATAACCTGCATGCCCAGAGAATGTATGTAGACAAGTCCTTCCTTTCCAAAGTTTAATAGTCGAATCACTTGAACCTATACAAAAGGGGAAAGATGTGAAGTATTAATCAACCATTCGACAAATTTAGTTATAGATATTCAGGGACTTCTATATGAGAGAAATTTGAGAATCCTGGGAAACTGTGGTGAACATTGGGGATAAGTTTGTCGTTGTTGTGCCCCAGTGCACTGAGTATTGGATTTAATTCAGAAAATCTTTACGATCATTCTCATTTTCCCTAATCTCTAAGATGAAGTTTGTTAATTACTTATATTGTGTCCAATGCAGAACAATACAAGTGTTTCCAGAAACGACAGTACCAATTGAAGCCTAAGTTGCTCAAAAATCATAATTGCTCCCAAATATACTTCCGTAAACCATGATGACATATGATGTTGAAGCCAATCATACCAGCTCAGTTACGGAAACGCTAGGAAATAGTGAAAATAATAAATCACACTAGTAGTACAAGGAACCAGCGCACCAATGTAGAAATTTAATAATAGAACCTAGTAAAAATGGAAAATGAGTAAACATAGAGGAAGCTCTACCCGTAAATAGTTCTCCTGAGGGCAGCTTTAGAACAGTTTGCACTGCGACCTTGTGCGCTTCCCAAACCTCTATGGCATTGCCATCTCTCCACCTTCTCAAAGTACTGTGCATAATACAAGTGTCAGGGCACAGCAAGAAACCATCAGCTACAATGGGGGAACTTCATAATCTATTAGCCCATTATGTCGTTTTGACAAAAAAAAATAGAGCATAAAGTAAAATTCACAAATGCGCATGCCCAAAATACCGGATACACCACATCCTTCAACACAGGTAACATTGGAAACCTTTTCTAACAGGGACTTGGAGTGTAGAAAGAAACAACAGTACGATATGTGCATTTGTACAAATAGAAGAAATATAAATTACCGAAGAAGGTACTGAAGTTATGCATGCTTACTACATTAAAATCATGTTACATCACTACATTTGCCAAACAACTACCCTGTGCACAAATTGTCTGCATTTGTTGTGTGATTACCATCATACATACAAGAAAGACCCTCAGGGTGAAATCAGCACAAACAAGCAATCAAGAAGGAAGTATGGTGAAGCGATACAAGAAAGTTCGGCACATGAATTACACTGGTTGGGAAAAAACATACCAATCCATCGACGAAGATATAATGTCACCATTGTCGTCGATAGCAAGACCAGTAACCTGTGAGGTGTGGCCCTTCATTGTTCCAACAACTTCTCCTGTATGCAAATTCCATAGCAGTACAAGCGTATCCATGCCACCAGAAACAATCGCTCCTTCCGGAAAGCGATCAGAAGGTGGGGCCCAAACCATCGGGCCAACAAAACTTGAATGCCCTACAAGTGTTTTCGAGAGGACATATTCGCGCTTCTTTTCCGGATGCTGCGTCCAGAATCTCACTGTTTTATCCCTTGACGATGTTGCGACCCCCACATCACCACAGATACAGATCCCACGAACCTATTGAAAAAA
The DNA here is from genome assembly GCA_900070015.1 of Hordeum bulbosum. Taxonomy (NCBI): domain Eukaryota; kingdom Viridiplantae; phylum Streptophyta; class Magnoliopsida; order Poales; family Poaceae; genus Hordeum; species Hordeum bulbosum. Next base: position 956 of record CBQS010234321.1, on the reverse strand, counting down.
GAGCAAGGACAAGTTAGCCAAGAACCAGATTTGTAGCAAATGTAGCAATTATGAAAGAGTTTGATAACAAGGATCTAACTTTATTGGTTGAATGCATACCAATGCTCAAAGTCTCAAACTACTTAGTGATGCAGATATGCGTTGCATGTATGCAAAATAACATTTGCCTAAGCTCTAGCAGTTTGAGCAGAATAAATCGGTTAATACACAGGGATCACCTTTATCTCCAAATCCGGTTGAACATCATATTAGCACTTTTTCATTTTCAAGACTAACATGTTCCCCTTTTACTATCATTTGGACATACATTGGCTTGCATAAAGGGGTGTTTTGCATTATGTTTGGCATTTACATGCTAAATGCAGGCTATGATTGGAACAATAAATCCATCGTTAGAAAAACAGAACGCGGCATTCTGGATGAGCATAGATTCCTGAAATAAGCACAACAATTTATTGAATTTCTGGTGGAACATAACATGTTACCATCTGATTGCACATGTGAAAAGAACTCGAGCAAAACCAAGTAACCGATGATTCCTAGATCCAGTCATTCAAAAGCAAGTCAAACTGCAATGACTAATCGCCGGCTATCTCTACATCGACTGTTACAAACCGAAACTAAAGTGACAAGAGCATGCGTAGGGATGAACCAAATTCGCGCGGGCAATTGAAATCTAAAACTTGTGGGGAGGTGCTGAACAGGGAGGAGGGGGCAAGGTGAACCCGCGGGAGGGCAACCAAGCTAGCTAGGTCGAATTATTATTACGCAAACCCGCGCCGCCCTTCCAGCGAACGCGTCCAACTAGCAGATCAAGAAGGCGCCGCGCCCGCAGCAAACCCTCCGTCTAGGGTTCGTCGGGGCCGGGCAGATGGGATCGAATCACGTACATACTTGCAGGGGAAGCAAAGCGGAGAGCTAAGGCGATGGGCGCGGGGGGAATAGTGCAGTGTGGA
>CBQS010234317.1:0-10157 GCA_900070015.1 Hordeum bulbosum | reverse complement strand
TTTGAGGAGTGATGTTTATGAGGAATCGTACTCTGTTACATTTGGGGGATTGCGACTATCGTTACTGAATGGCTAAAATTTAGAGTTAATGCTGTCGTTTTTGTTACTAATCGGAAGAATTTAAAGGTTACGACCATGTCCATGTGCTAAATCATCTCGTAGTAAAATTTTCGGTTCTGACAGTAAAAATTACTACGTTACTAATGCCGACATGTTTCTAAAAGTGTTGTGGTAGGGAAGTATTAGAACAAACAAAAAGGAAGCAAGGAATTGGGGAAATGGGAAAAAGGGGTGTGGGGGATTTGGCTTTTTGTAAGACCCACCTCTTACGTGGGAAGATATGAAATGATCAGAGGATACTTTAGTCGACTGGGAATTGGAAGTATCATGTACCCCCGTCCCAAATTAGTTCTAGATACATCGGTATCTAGTCTAGACAAATCTAAGACAACTAATTCGGGACTGAGGGAGTAGTAGATATCGTAAAGATGTCCACTCTTTTGCTTCTTTGATCCCCTACATTTGTGTATGCGGGATTGCGGGTATCACATAACTATGGCTTCTCAGCACGTAATATATGCCGTAACTTTTGGTGTTTTTGTTTATCCTTCTGAGAAGCTGTAAATTGTTATAATCAGTCATGAGACATTACGAAACCTCAGATCTTTAGGTGGTAGGAATTTTCAATTGAATCAACAAAGGGGTGAGATACTGCTTATCAAGTGTTACTGTTAAGTGTCACCTCTTTTAGCATGTCTTATTTAATGTGTGCCTCTACACTGATGCTGCTATTATTTTTCCTTTTTTGAAAATCTGTAATTCAATATTCGATCGATTGTTTTGTTGTTGTTCATGTTTTAGTTACTTGCGTGTTTTGTTTGCTGCAGCTACTATCCTTCCAGTTGTTCAAAAGCAGCACCAGCTTCTTGTCACCCTGCTACTGTGTAATGCTGTAGCCATGGAGGTACAAAGTTTTGTTGCATTTTTTATGATTTATCGCACTATATTGCACTTCCATCAGTACATTTGTGCAAACATAATATTGTCTATCTTTCAAGTTTCTAACTACAATGTTGATGATCATATATTGGTAAACATGCTAAGATATGGTCTACTCCAGATAAATGAATCGACATAGAGAACTTCAATACACCATTTTCATATCCGAACACTTAATGAGTTTAAAGACCGAGGTGTAATAATATTTACGCTACTGATACCCAGTGATTCCGATCTGCAACTTGGGTGCTCATCAGAATCCACACATCATTTTAGTTTAGTTTTACTATTAAAATGCAAAAGCGGCTTTAGTTCTATTTAATGCCATGGATAAGTTTTGATGAGATTGACTGTCATGCTTATTCCATCCTTTGTAGATCTACTCACGAAGTGGACAGTGCTATCTTCTTTTTCATTTATGATAGAATTGATGTGCAACTGTCTATTTCATTTTACGTGAAAGAGGATTGGTTTTGCAAATTGGAAGTGCATGTTATGAGATAAAATATGCAGTAAGTACAATATACTGGAGTGCTGACTGCTAACTGGCTTCATAACTCACAAGTCATAACATATTGTCATAGGCATCCTTGTACTGGTTATATTGTTTTTCCAGATATGCACGAAGGATCTTCTGCACTCATTAATTCACATTTGCAAACCTTATTGCATAGTTCTTTCTCCCAGTATAGTTGACATGCATGTGCATTACTTGTTCCCACCATCCGCTTTATTTCATAATCATACAGCCATAGGTAAATAGAGAATGCATTCTCTGGTACCTTTTGCACGATGCTTTGTTTTAGCCAGTAATTTTTCCATTTGTGCCTGTGGCCTTTGCAGGCTCTTCCTATATTCCTTGACAGGATTTTTCATCCTGTTGTCGCTGTCGTCTTGTCAGTGACATTTGTTCTTGCTTTTGGGGAGGTACTGCATTCCAAACATTGTTATTATTTCCTCTACAATGCCAAGTATGGTCTGATTGATTCACTATTTTGGCACCAGGTTATACCACAAGCAATCTGTACTAGGTATGGGTTGGCGGTGGGTGCTAACTTTGTATGGCTTGTACGTATCCTCATGATCATGTGCTATCCTATTGCATACCCTATTGGGAAGGTAAAGAAGTCTATATGGTCTTTTCAAGTTTGGCGCCCATGAATTAGAATCTATGGTTTTGAAATCCCATGAATTAGATTATTACAAGGCTTATGCTCGATTTGGTCCCAGAATTGATGGACAAAGTGGTATTTTGTTTACACTATCCTAATTGGAGATTCTGGTAGTTAATGTTCAAGTCATTTCTTGTTTTTTTGCTTTAGCCCTTGTAGCTATTGTATGTTCGTATGCTTTTCAAAACAAATATTTAGTAGTCTCGCAATAATTAATTGTAGTAATTATTCCCTGTCATATGTTGAAAGCAGTGCTGCTAGATGTCTCAGAGAATGGAAGAACGGCTACTAGAAATTGTAAATATAGTTCATAATTGGAATCCCGTCTGGCTACAAAAACTAGTACTAAAAGCATTGAAATTTAAGCTTAGTTTTGGTTGTGTACTAAGTATATTGCAATGGATGGTTTCAAAAGGGTGCGTTTATTTCCGATTTTCCAGATATTTGTCTAGATTATGAAGTCCACATGTGTTCTTGGGATTGATTCAGTAATCTTAGTTCTTTTTTTAAATCAAAAATTGATATCGGTTCTTCATCAGTGACTTAAGTTTTCTGGAACAGTCAACAATTTTCTGTGTGTGTTAACACTTAAGATGAAATCATCAATGAAATAACTGTGGTAAGGTCTAAGCTGACCACATTCGAACTCACTTATGTGCTTTTTTTTATTGGCTGCCATTTTTACCTGATAAGCCTGTCTTGCAAAGCACAGCTTAAGAAAATGGTACTCCCTCCGTAAATAAATGTAAGGCTTTTTAGACCACTACTTTAGTGATCTAAAACGTCTTATATTTGTTTACAGAGGGAGTAGCAGGCGATATGTCTGTGAGTCAGTAGAAGGGTCTAACCGGAGTCCAAGTTGGGTTCATATTGGAGTCCAAGTCCGATTGTAATCAAGCAGCATTTGTAAAGGGAGTGAGGGTTCTGGCACTCCTATGGTACAACACAAAATTATTGCTATAGACTCCAACACCCTCACAGACTTGACCCTTATTCCCTTGAGGATTTATATTTGACACATCATATCACCTTAAGAGTAGGTTAATCAATGTTCTTTGTTGTAGCTGTATTGAAGCTTCTATTCACATGAGCGATGCATGATTACTTAATGTATCGTGTAAAGCTCCTGTGAACATTTAATGTCTTATACTACAATTCAGTTCAGAATTTTGATGCAAGTTTTGACATGTTAAAGGGATCATGGGAGTTTGATTGCAGATCCATATTTTCTTACTCCCTCTGTTCACAGAAATAAGACCTTCTAACTTTTTTTCTGAATTGGATGTATATAGACACGCTTTAGTGTGCTTTAGTGTGTTTTAGTGTGTTTGTTCGTGTTTGTTCACGTTTGTTCACTCATTTCAGTCTGTACGTGTTCCATATTGAAATATCCAAAACATCTTATATTTGTGAATGGGGGGACTAGCTTTTAGTAAAAAACTAACTTGATTACAAACCTAGAATAGGTATGCAAATGTTTGAACTGGAAAATAGTATGTGAATTTGTTTATTTTGTTTGTTATGGGTTTAAGTTGTAGTTGATCTGATTTTTAAAGGGGTTATTGAAGTATTTGAAATTTTGATGTTGTCCCAGCTCCTCGACTGCGCTCTTGGGCATAATGAATCTGCACTCTTTAGGCGAGCTCAACTGAAAGCTCTGGTTTCTATACACAGCAAAGAGGTAACATGATCTTGACATGAAGTTCTTACGAAGTTAACATCTTCTATTTAGATTTTCTCCCATTTGAATGCTTATACCCTGGCAGGCTGGTAAGGGTGGGGAGCTTACCCACGATGAGACTACAATCATAAGTGGAGCTTTGGATTTGACTGAAAAGGTGCACATCATGTTTATAATTTCTCTCCTACTTTTATATGTAATGCTTAAGCATGATCTGAAGGCAACATTGGTAACCAAAATTCAAATAAATTTGGTGCGAAGTTACATGTTGCTTGACTTATTATTTTCTATATTTGACTAGCTGGCTGCTTTTTTTTGGCTTTTGGGGGAGATAAAAACATACTGAGCTACGATTCTCGTCTTTAGTTTCTTAACATTTAATGATGTGCGTGTACACGACTTTGATCTCTTTCATGCTTTATTGTTCTCTTCATATTTTTGGTAAGTTATTTATTATTTATGGGCTCGTAGCTTCAGAAAACATGTTACTCTTCAGAGATATTTTAATCTTTTTCACAAGTCTTGAGCAATCAACATGTTTCCTCTATGTTGTATTCAGAACTAGGTGCCTCATTTTCATTGCAACTCTTTAAAGAAACAAAGTGAATTGTGGTTTTGATTTGACAGAACAGTGCTGACAGAGAAAGGCTTGATTATACTGAGAGTGAGAAAGCGTGAATTATTTTAACTTCTTTCGGCAGATATCTTATTATATCTGTGTATGCAGACTGCTCAAGAAGCTATGACACCTATCGAATCAACTTTCTCATTAGATGTGGACTCCAAATTGGATTGGTAAAAATAACAGTACACCAGAACATCTGCTCATGTCCTTTATTAGTTATTGTTCATGCTGTATTTATTATGCCATTTTGTTATTCTTTGCTTTCCTTGTACCTTCTTGTTTTTGTTGTCCTTTTGTGGAGTTGTTTGTGTATACAATCTTGGTTTTGGTGCTCGGGCGCTGCCATTTGTTCATGATGTGCACATCAATTGCAATGAACAAAGTTAGTATGGCAGTATGACACACATTAGATCTTAGTGCTCATTTGCTTCACCTGAAAGGTTGCAAGGTTACATTATCTGGTTGTCATTTTCTACTTCCCCTCATATTCTTGCAAGGTTCAAGTCCATCCTGTAGCTCCTGATTCTTCTATCAGTTTGTGGATCTGAACTTAAGTGACACAATATTTTGTAGTTCTGCACATCATGTGCAATTTAGGCTTCATGATGACGCAACTTTAGCCTTCATAATGTCAACTTAGTAATAGTAAAATTTGTTTGTCATTACGACAATAACAAAGCCTTTAGTCCCAAACAAGTTGGGGTAGGCTAGAGGTGAAACCCATAAGGTCTCGCGACCAATTCATGGTTCTAGCACATGGATCGCAAGCTTCCACGCACCCCTGTCCATGGCTAGTTCTTTGGTGATACTCCAGTCCTTTAGGTCTCTCTTTACGGACTCCTCCCATGTCAAGTTCGGTCTACCCCGACCTCTTTTGACATTATCAGCACACTTTAGCCATCCGCTATGCACTGGAGCTTCTGGAGGCCTGTGCTGAATATGCCCAAACCATCTCAGACGATGTTGGACAAACTTCTCTTCAATCGGTGCTACCCCACCACTATCTCGTATATCATCATTCCGGACTCGGTCCTTCCTTGTGTGGCCACACATCAATCTCAACATGCACATCTCAAAATTTGTTTAATCACTAATAAAAAATAATGATATATCCGGGCACTAGGTTATGGATTTTTTTTACAGACATACTTATTTTACTTGCAGCAGTTTTTGTAAGGGACAGTGCCAATCTTATTTACTTGCATTTGCAGGGAAGCAATTGGTAAAATTCTTGCCCGGGGCCACAGTCGTGTGCCTGTGTACTCAGGAAACCCTAGAAATGTTATTGGGCTCCTGTTGGTAGGTGCCAATTATGCCATGGAGTATTAGAGCGATTTGTCATGTACGTCCTTCACTAACTCATAACCATTTTGAATTTAACTAGGTGAAAAGTCTTCTGACAGTTCGTGCTGAAACAGAGACACCAGTTAGTGCGGTTTCCATTCGAAGGATTCCGAGGTATACACCCTTTGTATTATATATACTTCAGATTTTTTTAGTTTCTGTGTGTGATACAATTGGTCTAGCAGATGAAGTACAATTGTTCCAGCAGTTTAAGGTGTACTAATACGATAATCTGAGAAATCATTGATCAATCTTTGCATTTTCAGGGTTCCGGCGGACATGCCTTTGTATGATATATTGAACGAGTTTCAGAAAGGGAGTAGCCATATGGCTGCTGTTGTGAAGGCTAGACCAAAGAACCCTCCAGCTGCTGACACGAGTGAACCAAACATGGAAGCAGCTGGGGCAACACAGCTGACTGCACCCTTACTATCCAATGCTGAAGAAAGGGCCGAAAGTGTGGTTGTAGACATTGAAGCACCACAGAGCAGGCAGGTTAATGGAAACAAACACCAGTCTGTGCACCAAAACGATAAGCCATCGAGTGGAGTGGGTCGGTCATCAGAGGACATAGAGGAAGGCGAGGTCATTGGTATCATTACACTCGAAGATGTATTTGAAGAACTCTTGCAGGTAAGCTGTAAGCTGGCTAATTTGTTCTTCTTTGGAATGTATCATTGTCTTCTTTTCTGCTGTATCGTGGACGGTTGAATATGTGGTTTATTAGCACAAGAAACACAATCTGAATCCAGTATATTGAAAGTATGCACCTAACATTTCATGTTTGCTTGAGCATACTCTTGCATTTTCTGTCATGGTTGTTGTGCCGGAAAGCAGGGAGATATAGTGTCATGTGAAAGTTTTGGTAAATTGTGAGATGATCTAGGATTAGGAACCATGCCTATTATAACTACTCCTAGTTGATTTTGTAATCAACACTTGGAAGTGCAACAAGTGCTTACTATTTTTGGCTTGCAACTACTAATCTATGTTATAGTTCTTGTCATCGTTTCTCAGGAAAACGGGTACTATTTTCAACGGGTACTATTTTCAAGACGAGTTACATGATTCAGTTTAATCATCTCAAATGTTTGATGATTCTGGGAACCTCTTTGAAGTTATCACGGATTCTGTTTACGCAGCTTCTGAACTGTTGCATTCATTGTGTATAGCCAAACACTGACAAGCATTTGTATTTGTCCTAGATAATTTGTACTGATACATGGGGATTGGTAACACAAGGTGTTCCCCTAGACAAACAAAGTTTAAGGGTGTCTGAAAGGAAGCATAGAGCATGAATATTTACTTGTATGGTTTGGATCAGGAAAAGACAAAACCAAACAGATTTGTTACCTTTTTCGATAAGAGGGAAATCCCGGCCTCTGCATCATGATGATGCACACATCCCTTATTATAAAAAGAAAAATCATAGTTTCACAATAAGTATCCAACAGATATTATGAGTTGCTACCCCTAGATGATTAGAGTACAACAGAACCCACACACACCACTAATTCAGCTAGAATAAGCACGACAAACACTCAACCATGACCAAACTAAGACTCCCATGGTCAGCCGGGTCAAGCCATTTGCCCTGGCCCGAGAAAAAAAAACCCTCTAGAGGATTATGATGTCCGCAGAAAACAGCTTCTCATGCACATACTTGCATCTTGGCCATCTAACCACCCATTACTTATACACAAGATCACCTGGTCTGATGAATTGAATCTTATCAAATTTATGGAGGTTGCTTCATTCGCATTTAGCGAAGAAGTCATATCTTTTGTTAGCTGAAATATATCCTAAGGCGATATTCATCCCGATTGGAGGCATTTATGCAGTTCATAATTTTGATTCAAACATCTTCTGAATCTCTCACCATTTTGACTTTTCTGATTCTGCAGGAAGAGATAGTGGATGAAACCGATGAATATGTTGATGTCCATAAAAGGTATTGTCTCGTCTTTAGAGGAACTATACTTGCTACAAGCTGCATTCTTCAGTTTCTGATGCGTATATTATATGTACAAAAATGAATTATGTTCCTTGTAGGATCCGGGTAGCTGCTGCTGCTGCCGCGTCATCAGTTGCAAGGGCTCCGTCAGTTAGGAGATTAACTGCTCAAAAGGCTTCCGTCGTAAGTGCCATTTCTTACAACTACTCCCTCCTTTCCAGTTTATAGGGCTTATATCTGAAATCTCCCCAGCCAAGGTAAATGTGTTGGGATGAATTATGGTTGATTGAAAAGTGCCCAATTAGCATACTGGTATTAATGCTCAGTCTGTTCGATTGCCAATGCAATAACTACTGTGCCCCACAGCTGCATGTGTGCCACTGTCTCTCTCATCTAGATGGCGCATGCACTGGTCAGTCTTCATTTTTTTAATCTCGTTTTATTGTCCAGTTTGCTGCATTCATGCAGCCAGGGAAGGAAAGGAGCAAAAACTAGGCTATGTAATTAATTTTCTTTCGAAAACAGCGGCCAAAGAATTAAATGCAATGCAATGATCGAAAATACATCAATGCTTTAACCAAGCGGGTCTCAAAACAAGCTGGTCGTAATGGGAGTATCATAAGACTACTCACAATGGTAATTTTTTATTATGTGTAGAGAACTGGTTAGAAGGGGAGCCTTGGCGCAGTGCTAAAGCTGCTGCCTTGTGAACCAAAGTGATCGGACCCTTCTCCGGACCCTGCGCAAGCGGGAGCTACATGCACCGGGCTGCCCCTTGTAGAGAACTGGTTAAAATATGATTATATATGCACTTTAAAAGCAGAAAACTAAAATGACTGTACTTATGAAACCAAGGATGGCTATAATCTTTGTCTTTTTATGCAGCCTACGATCATATATCTTATCTTTTTATTTGTACAATATGCACTATCCCATTCTAAGCGGCCTTGGAATTGCTCAAAGGGGTAAAGGAGACAGGTTTTAGGGAGTTTAAGGTCTGTTTCAAATGGTTTTCAAGTTGAGGCAAAGTTCAATGTCCAAAGTGGACCTTTTCTTTTTTCATTTGATTTAGGTTGTTTTCACTTTTGAGTTCAGTTTCTTATAGGCTTCTAACTAACTTCTGAGTTGTGGCTATTTTTAAAATTCTACCTACAAAATACCGCATCTTCCAAGAGTAAATTACAACGTACAAAGTTAAATTCGACATGAAGTTCTGTTGGCAATGTTAATGTTCTTCCATCCTTTACCCATATTTTCTTTGGACATTCTTTTCCTGGTTACACTGGATGTTTGCTGAGAGTTACTGTATTTCATAAGCTTTTGTGTTATATGAACTGTTTACACATGCCACTACCAAGTTGGACTTGCCAACATTTGTAGAAGTCAATCTTACTTGAACATATACTGTTGGTGCAAAACACATTCTTTATCAGTAATTCTGTAGGCTTTAGTCTTGCTTCTATGATAATTCGAATGTTTCCTTGAGTTCTGTATTGAAAGGCCAAAAGATAGTAAATTCTTTGATTGGCTTTTGTTGCAGGGAGCGCAGAGCCGCCAAGGACAGAGTGGACATCCTGCTGGAATTTTGAAGAAACCTGCTACTGAAGGTGATTTAAACCCATCAAAGCAGGTGAACCTTGTGGAACCTCTGCTGGAAAATAGGAGGCAATTGTAGGTGTATCGCATAAATAGAGCGACGGGACGCATGTTGTTCTTGCTATATTCGGTAAAAGTAAATACGAGTTTGCTCACTGTAAGTTTCAACTGTAGCAGTTTGGACCTTGTCATGAATGTCAGCGTTGAGTTTCACCACCGGGATAGTAGCAACTAGTACTGACATTTTGGTAATCAGACTTGGAACTAGTGCAAATGTTAAATTAGATCTGTCCTTCAGACTTTCTGAATGTGGAGCACGTGGAATGTTACAAGGTGCCATGCGTACACGGTGTTCCGAACTTCCAAGTTGACTATTGGTAGTAGTCAACAAAATCCCGGCTCATGCACGAGCATTTTTTAACATTTTGTTAGCATCGGTCTTCTAATTTTATTACATGTTTCTATTTCACAAGTGGGTTGAGACGTTGCACTGGGGGACTTCTTTTGTCGAGAAACTGTACTGGAGAAATACTGCGTGCGATTTCCATTTTTGTTGGAAGAAACGAGCGGTCAGAGTGGAAGTGACGTCCAGACCGACATGGCCTTGCCTATCTCACGACTTCCACCACCCCTTTCCGGATAAAACAACCTTTGTCTTCCTATGCTCCATAGATTACGTGTGTCCCATCCTTAGGCCCTGTTTGGAATGTNNNNTTATTTTTACAAGTGTAATATTTTATAAAGGTATGATACCGGCCTGTAGTATAAACCCAGCTGAAAATTAAA
>CBQS010234311.1:0-10341 GCA_900070015.1 Hordeum bulbosum | reverse complement strand
CACCAGATCGCCTCGCCGCTCCCCTCCCTGCCACTGCCCGCCCGTCCATTAGCGAGCTGAGCTGAGCTGATGGATCACCGGAAGCAGCAGCAGCAGCAGCAGCGGAGCAGCCCCAGCCCCCGGAGCGGCGGCAGCTCGGGCAAGCACGGCGGCAAGGGGCCGGGCAGCAAGTCGGGCGCCGGGGGCAGCAAGAAGCCGATCAAAGTGGTGTACATCTCCAACCCCATGCGGGTCAAGACCAGCGCGGCGGGCTTCCGCGCCCTCGTCCAGGAGCTCACGGGCCGCCATGCTGACCCCTCCAAGTACAACGCCGACGACGGCTTCGACGACGGCGGCGCGGCGCAGGAGCTCAGCCTCGGCCCCGAGGGGAGCGCGGCTGGGTCGACGCCTGACGCGGCCGCCCCCGGCCCCGCCGCCGCTGGAGGGCACCCGGAGCTCGCCGCGGCGGATTTCGGCGACGGCGAGGACGAGGGGGACATCTTCGGATCGCAGCTGATGGACAACGACTACAACGACTACGCCATCTTCTCGCCGTCGCCCCTCTACGACTTCCCGCACAGCAACAAGGTGTAGTGACCCGTCACCCGATCCCTCCCGCACGCTAGCTGCATGTTAGCTGACGGCCTGACGCGTGTGCTCCCCGCTCCTTATTTGCATGTCATTTGAGGATTTCGCTGTATTGCATGTGTGTGCCGCTATGATTTGTGCGTGCGTATGAATATGATCGACGATCTGCTAGCCCCAATTTAACCCGTCGCATCCCCATGATCGGCCTCATAATTCCCCTATACACATATCTATTTCGGGTCTCCGTGTTCCTCTTTCCCCTTCTCTTGTGTGTGGACAAGGCTGTAGTGGATGCAATGTGCTACGTAGTGTACAAGTGTACATATGCCTAGATGTTTCGACAATTCACCTTCTCCCCGGGCCGGGGTTTCGATTATTTCATACTGTTTCTCTGATTTTATGATCACCTAGTCCACCTAGCTAGTGCTTTCTTTGGCATGCTCAACTGGCAATTTCTCGACCACCACCACTTGTGGGTGTTACTTTCGGTATGGGGAGCTAGCGTGTGCGCGCAACTGTACTTGATCATGCCTAGGCAATGCGACATTATTAAGCAGTATGAACGTGTTTCTGAAATCCCGACGAGACACGATCAAGCATAGCCTTAGCACTAGAGCAATCACACGACTGAAACAATTATGAAAATATTAGCGTTTCATTAACTAAATCACACCCCTTTCTCTCCCCTTCATTACGTCTTGGGTGATCAAAGATAGGAGCCGAGTCCCAAGAAAACACACATCTGCTGCATGCCATGCTGCAGCACCACAATTCGCTGCATGCTGCTTTTTATTCCTCTTCACAATTCTTCAGAATCTAGGTGTTTAGCATCCTTTGATTTGTTTTTGCCCTAGTCCTTAATTTGGTTCTTCTGATCCTATTTGCTTCATTGTATTGATCTCATTTGCTACCATGATTCTTCTATATCAACCGAATGGGTTAGCATTCCATAGTTTGCCTTTTGTTCTTTAATTCCTTTCCACTTTGACTTCCTTGACAGTGATTGATATAAAGTACTTTTGTTCCTTGAACTTTCCTATTCACGCTCGATCTCGTTCTGTGGATGGTTTATTTTAATTCCCGGTTATACAATTATTTGCGTTTAATCTTTTTGCCATTGTTGATGCACAACTTTGATTAGATTACTTGACTTGATGTGGAATGTTGCGCAATAGCTAGGTGTCATAGACCACAACGATTTATCGAAGTAATTAGCACTATATATCTAGTTCATGTATATATAGAGAGGTCTGACACACATCTTGAAATAGTTACGTAGTGACACAAACTCAACCAGAGACATTGTGCGCACACTTAATTTACTTATTTGGTTCCGGTAACTTCTTTCCTTTTGTGAACGTGAAATACACATGCCGTGCTGAAAATTACTCCTGTTTTCAGGATGTGACACATATATGCCATGCTAGTCATTTCACTTAGGTTGACTTAATTTATGTCGGAGTTGGTCTTCCTTGAAATTAACAAACTTCTTTCCATGCACCATTTATTTCTTCTACAACACTTTACACAAGGTTTCAGATTCTCAAATGAAAACTTTTCCCATGATATTTCATCTTTATTTATTTTCATACTCCTTCTGTATCAAATATAAGACTTTTTTTACACGGTCAGTGTCAAGAAAGGTCTTATATTTTGATACGAAGGTAGTATGTTTTAACTAGCAAATGTGCATTGTGTCCACTATATAAAATAAATCTCTTGTAATGTAATTAAGTTCACCAGCAGATTATTAACTATTACTTTTGGTAAATTCGTGAACTTAGCCCATTTTTAATATATTAGAAAACAGTATGACATTCACAAGTAGTACATTCTAATAACTTTAGGCTCATTCTAAACATTCACCTCTTAGAATTACTGAATATGCATTGTTTAAAAGTACATTGGACAGCCTTTTAGCATAACTAAACCAGAAGGTATAGTTCATGTCTCAAAACTAATATCACCCTTCGATCTAAAATTTTGATGGCTTAGATTGGAAGATTCTCACTTTTCTACGTAGAATGGTGTTATTAGGGGATTGCATGTGCAATTTAAGACATTTCTACTATTAAAGGAGTTTGTTGGTTTCGCTTCCACACCTCCCACTGATACATGCCCCTCCCACATGATAACCCTCTATTTTTTTTAAATGAAAAAAAAGATGACCACCTCCTCATTTCTGGGGAAATAAATCTCTTGCAAATCAATCAACATAAATCGAATAAATCGTCACAAGCAACAAATCCCTAGCAAGCAAACATCAAAATCAACTCACAAAGTTGTACGTACAGAATCTCAGCACATCATATTTGCCCTTACCTTCGCATACGGATTCCTTCCCCAAAACACAGCTCATCGGTCACAACCCAATCAAAAATTTCCTACGTTAAACCGCTAGAATAAAGTTGCCCCCGTTGCAACCCATGGGTATTTAGCTAGTGATGTGGAAAGCGGTATTGCAAATGCAAACATCAATTGTGTGGTGTTATTAGGTCACCAAATATGCAACTAACATCCATCCACCCTTGTTTATAAGGATCGCATGCACTTTAATTAAACCTTGACAATTAATTTGGTCAAGAAAATATGATTCATATGCCACAAAAATTATACCTTTAAAAACTTCTCTTGAATGTGAATCTAATGGTGCCGTTTTTGATAATTAATATTTTGTTACCAAATTAATTGCCAGATTCTTTATTAAAGTTTATGTGAGGCTTACAAACCCAGGATTGAGGTAGTGACTCTTAGGATTTCATATATTTAACTTAATTTTGATTCTTTGGATGATGAATAAGATAATTTGTGTCAAACCTTAACTAGTACTTCTATTAGTAGTACAAATTTTGAAATGGATATGTGGCAACCGGTATAGATAGGGTGTGTCTTTATAATCCATGTGTATTGTTTAATTATACCCATGATTGTGGTTGCTATATATATGTGTGTATATTATCTAGACTAGAAAATATCAAGTAGCTCAAGTAGTGTTAGCACACAACATATTCTCCATGCTTAGAGCATATCCACCGAATCCCCATTATCCCGTCCCTAATACGGTATTGTGTTGTCCTAATACCAGTTTTCTAATTACTGGGAAGGGGTTCCTTTAGTAGATTCCCAATAACATCATCCCCAACATACACCAAACATGAGGCCTAGTGGGCCAATTCTTTTTTAATTCTTGTTATTTTCCCTTCCCATCTCCCCCCTCTCCTCCCCAGTCCCTCTCTCATCCACATCTCTCTATGGCAGAGAGGTGGCACGAGCGGCGGTGCGTAGCATGGGGCCAAGTGGGACGACCATCACATGGCAGGGTGGCGGCGGCCGGGCTCGGTTTGGTGCATCTTGAGCCACCTTGAAGGGTGAAGGGAGGGCAGGGCGGTGGCAAAAAATGGGAGTGGGCTAATAGCGAGGTGAGGTTGGGATAGGATTAGGACGACAAACTTTGGGGTGTTGGTGTTGCGGTCAAGGTTGGGTCAGGATTGCCCATGCATAAACCATACGATCGTGAACCAAATCACTAGTCGAGCAAACATGTGGGTCCAAAAATGGTGCAACACTCCAAGACAACACCTTCAAGATGGAATTGTCGCACGATGATGTTAGTAGGTCCACTCCATCGTCGGATCATGGACTATCACCCCAAAGCAGATCTTCATGCCAAACCTTGAACATGGTAACTGTTAAGCTTCATGCACTAGGCAACACAACCAAAATTCTGAACTAATGAAAAGGGCTAGGCCATCCACATATACACTTGAACATCCCCTCTCACACGTGACACAGGAAGTCGACACGTGAATAGACTCATAGGTATGACTCAAGAGGCCTATACGTGGACACAGAGGGGGGAAACAACATTTTTTGAATAAATTGTGAATGTCGAGACTTGAACTCACGACCTTAGGCCTTGATAGCATGTTAAGCTTCATGCATTAGCCAACACGACCAAAAGTTTTAACTAATGAAAAGGGCTAGACAATCCACGCATGCACTTCAACAGTAATGGCATGCACACGTCGACACTGCTCAATCAAGCTAGAATCCTTCATGGTTTTGTACATGGAGAGTATATAACCGTGATGTCAGCCACTCTACTAGCACATCCAAGTTTTTTTGTAAGTAGTGGATACTAAGCAAGCGCTAGCACCGCCTAGTGCAGTGATTGCATAAGCAATACTTAAGAGCTCTTAGGGGTTTTGTACAGACAAAGTAATAGAGGCGCCAGGAACATTTTTTGGAGAATATAGGCTTTAACCTCCGCTCAACACTAGTGGAATAAGGCCCATTATGGAACCCTAGCTTGCCAACTCAATTTGAACCATCAATCTGTTGCCCGCTCCCTTCCATGCATCCATCGATGGTGGCGCTTCAAGTCCTCCACTATGGTCACACGTCCTCCACCGCTAAATCTCTCTCCTCACTTTCGTCCTTGTTTCCCACCATTTCATCTCTTTCCCCATGACCGTTGGTGCTGAAATACCTCATTGGCCACCTAATCTACTAACTAGGGCCAAAGTGAGGTGTCTTGCCCCCGTCCAGTTCATAGCCAAACTTAAACGTGCGCTTACAAGCGCCTAAATTTTTCAAGCACCTTGGTCACAAGAACTAGCCGACCAAGGGAGAAACCGTTCATACCTTTTTATCACCGAGTTGATGTTTTTTCTAGGTCTGAAACACTCAAGGGCCTCCCCTACTCCTCATTGTACTGTACTACTTATGCAATCTTGATCCTCAAGTATCCTCACAATTCTCGACAAAATGCAGTTATCCCCTCGCTCCCTGTACTGGAACACTCCTATAAAACTATCTAGGTGATGACTAGGGTAATAAGCATCCCTCTTTTGCTCTTCCCTCTAAGTAACATCAACTCACCTCCTAAGATTTGAAAGGAATTGATGATGAGTTATGCAATCACTTTAATAAATACCATACTTGCATATGATGCCCGAGGAGTCCCTTAGAACGTGCGACCCCTGGGCCGTGTACCTAACAGATTCCCAGAGATAACAAAACTACACATGTGCCACATAGACATGTTCAAGATGGTGATTGGTTGAGGTAGACAGACAAACAAGGAGTTACAAACTTGTAGGTCATTGCACAATCAGAGAACTATATAACAAGGCGAAGTCCCCTATAAAACACCAAGTTGATCTAGATTGTGCTAATCATCAACCCCAAAGCTTTGTACAAGTTTAATTGAATATTTACTCATCGAGTCCTCTCTTGTAAACCTTTGTGATTAATATGATGCATGCATGATCAGAGTTCTTTCCCTAGAGGGGGCATGTCTAATCATCATCATGTAATCACCTTCGAACATTTAGAAGGAATTGATGATGATTGTTAGTGCACTCACTAAACTAAGTACCATGCTTACATACGATGCCCGAGGAGACCCTTAGAAGGTGCGCCCCCTAGGTCATATACCCGACAGACTCCCCGAGTTAACTAAACTACACCATGGGCCGCATGGAGTCATGCTCAAGATGGAAATTGCTCAAGGAAGACAAACAAATGGGAGACCAACTAGGAGTTACAAACTTGCAGGTCAATGCACGGTCAAGGAAATATATAACAAGATGAAGTCCCCCTGCAGAACATCAAGCTGATCTTGATCATACAAAGCATTCATCCCAGAGCTTTTTGACAAGTGGTATTTAATGATTACTCGTCAAATCATCTCATGTAAACATTTTAAGGTAATGCAATACATGCATGATTAGGGTTCTTATCCCGAGGGAGCCCCAGACATATCTAAATGATTGTCCTTTAGATGAATCACTTTTTTGCACATACTCTTATGTTTTTAAATTGAAAATCGTGGATTGCAAGAAACATCAACAACTGACAGTAACCGTGAGGATATCGATCGACAACATTGAAACTTCGATGGCGACTTATCCTTTGAGTACAACTATGATCAGGTCAAGTTCCTAAGGATAGTGGGCTTAATGACACCATAGATCCTCATATCCACATCAGTTGATGGTTGGTTGGATGGAATTGTGCAACATCACCCCTACTAAAGAATATAGTAATGGCCCAACAATTTCACAAACAAGAGCAACGACATTGGCACTGGGCGTGACATGCCCAATCTCTAGGGCACTAGATATGTTAGCCCAGAATCCAAGACTATGATAGCAGATTCAAACATTTTGGGATACATTTGGATTTTCAACCGGTCCCCATGACACCGAAGAAGTAGCTTGTGAACCTTTGTGGAGAAATTAAGAGCTCCCGACTCTAATGTCCAGCCCAATTGCGATGATCCAGGCGATGAATCATTCATGTATAAATTTAGGTCTATGCTAGTGAGCCAAAACATTGGCATGCCTCATTAGAGCAAACTCTAGAAGATGGATTTATCACATATCTATTATACCCTTCAACAAGTGGACCGTAGCATCAAGAGTTCTTTAACATTAAATATAGCACTTTTCAATGAGCAGGCCAATTGTTCAACGAGGCATATGTATCTAAAGGCCAAAAAAAAGATAATAATTGATATGACCCTCGATCTGATTGCCCGAAGTTAGAGGCAACACAAAAGATCTAGGAGGCTAGAGGCTAGGTAAATACCCAATCTCATCTAAGGACTCACATAAGGTTGGACTAGTTGAACCTAATGGAGATCAATCATTGATTGGTGCAAGAACATGTAGAAGATGCTCACTAGCTAGAGGCTGGTTCTCAGACAAGCAAAGGTAAATGCTATTTGAAACCCTTCATGGCAACCCATATTGAGATCCTCTTCGTCAATTGCATAAACGCACAACCCACAGTCAAGGATTTGTAGGGGAGTAAGCTATGTTGCGTCATTCAAAAGCGGCACTGAAGTCAAGCTTTGCCAAAATAATTGAGAGCTCTGTGAATTTGCAAGTGATAATATATCTGATATGACAACTTGGAGCACAATTGTGAGTCCTCTCAACACACCTAAAGCAAGTACCTTTGTGGGATTTGTTTAAGACTAGGCGAAACAGCTAACACAACACTAGCAACCCCACTGATTACCTATAGATCTATACGACAACCATTGAGATTGCAAGATTGGTCACAGACCACAACTCTAGCAACACCGCCAATTAATCATCTTTCCAGTGTCCATATTGGTCCGACCAATCTGCCTTAACCAACTTGAAACTTGGGCCAGTCTACTCATGGGACAACTATGCGACTTGTTTCTAGAAAAAAAAATCAGGAAGCTCTCCTCCAACTAGCTAAGAATAGTTGTATCTTGACTGCTTCAATGAGATGGGAAATCCTTGCATGATTTAATTCCATTATAGTCTATAACACCACCCAAAAGGTAGATGATGATAATGTTATCTAGGCATTCATTAAGGGATATCACGATTGGAGATGCACCATGGATCTTGATGTCAACGAACCACAGATGCCCCATGCACTCATGAGCATTGCCAACAAGGTGGCTAATACGGAGGAAGCCTACAAGTATGTCCATAGAAAGCGAGAGAAAAAGAATGTCGCCTCTACCCATTGTGGATAATAACTCACATCAATCAAGAACGAGGACAAATCTTCCAAGACTAGACATTCTAGACAAGGTAATTGAAATTTTGTGAGCAGGCATCTTGGGCCACCCATTGACAAGGGAAGGTGCCCAAATATGCCCAAGTAGCCTCGGCCACATGACATTCACAACACAGTGAGGACAACCTTCACAATTGTCGTAGATACACATAAGAGACGAGGCCGAAAAGCTTCATGAAAAGCAAGGAGCGGGATTATAGTCCTAACGACTTGATGTTGATGTAGTACTAGGATGGATCCAAATGGATGGTCGATGGATTGACTTACAT
The DNA here is from genome assembly GCA_900070015.1 of Hordeum bulbosum. NCBI lineage: Eukaryota > Viridiplantae > Streptophyta > Magnoliopsida > Poales > Poaceae > Hordeum > Hordeum bulbosum. The sequence goes on along the minus strand of CBQS010234311.1, from coordinate 1,936 downwards.
GTCAAGGCAAAATACAAGATGATGGCTCGTGAAGTATTGGCCATGATTCGTAAAATCAGCAAGGGGACAAATGAGCGGACATCCAAGTGGCATTTGATATGTTAGGAAACATGCAACTTGTATTTCCTATGGATCAAGGGATACTATATATATATATATGTATATATATGTACATTATACATGTGAAAAATATGCAAAAATCCCCTGATACCATGGGGAAAGTATACATGCTACATGGAAACATAATATAACTCATACCTCCCCTCAAACTTAGGGGGTCCACAAGACTAAACTTGGGAGATTTAAAATCCATAATGTGCTCTAGTCTGGGCCTTCATGAAGAAATCCACCATCTGTAACTCAGAGGGCACATACAAAAGAGCAATAAGATAATCATGCACACAAAAGGAGCATCAAACACCAATATCCCTGGTAAGTTCATCTTCATAGGGTTGCATGCAATACTGATAGCACATGCATTCTATGACAAGAGGGGATTATGCGTAGTGACACAAACACTAAAGTTTGGAAGTAACCACCATGAACAAATCACCCCTACCATCAAAAGGCCATAGCTCGCAACTCAATCTCTACACTCGAACAAGGAACTGCGGTCTATTTCTTTGTCTTCCTGGCAATGAGAGAACCAACTAGAAAGCAAAGTAAGCAGATAGTGAATAGCTCTCCAAGGGATTACTAGCTCAGGTAGCACCTGAATAGGCCTAAAGATGTAACAAAGTAGAGCAAGGAAAGAAAATACGTTGAGAGAGCACACCACAAAGATATCGTAGAATGCAATGGGGTGGCTATAGTGAAATAAAGTGGGAGTAGAGGCAAATTGACTCAAAATATGGACATGATAGGAGATACACACACGAGTGACAACTAGATAGACAAGACTACCAACAAGATGGCGACGTCGCGTTGGATTAGACAAGAGATCACCATCAGAAGCATGGAGATGAACATTGAGATACATGGGAGTCTCATAAGTAAGAGAAACATGAGCAAGAAGGTTATGAACATACTTTTCTTGGAAAATAAAGAAGCCATCATAGATAGAAGAAACCTCAATGCCAAGAAAATAACAAAGAGGATCAAGATTAGACATGAGAAACTACTCACTAAGACAATGTATTCGAACTCATCGTCAGTGATGATCATGTCATCAACATACATAAGAAGAAGAATATGTCATCAACATATATAGAAGAAGAAGAATTTGATCAGGAGCCAAAAGGTGAACAAAAACACAGTATCATGAGCACTCGCCGAGAAACTAGCCACGGTCACGAGGCAAAACACTAAACCAAGCACGAGGGGCCTGCTTTAGGCCATCGAGAGAGTGACTAAGACGACATACCATGCCATTAGGAATAGGATACTCTCGTCATAGTTGCATGTAAACCTCCTCATGCAACTCACTATTAAGAAAGGCACGAGATAATGAACAATGCGAACACATGCCACAGCGAGAAGTGTTCGAACAGTTGTCATGTGGTCTACTTGAGAAAATGTCTCATTATCATAATGACCATGCTCCTGCTGAAAGCTAAGGGCCACCACAAGGCAAGCTTTTGTAGCGCTCAACAGAACCATTCAGCAAGTCTTAAATTTTTAGACCCACTTAGAAGTTATGGGACAAACATGAGGAAGGGAAACAAGATCACAGACGTCTCTGTACTCAAGAGCAGCAATCTCCTCTACCATCATATGTTGTCATTCAGGATGAACAACGACATCGCGATAAGAAGTTGGCTCAAGAACGACAGCGCCAAAAAAAGATATCGATCAATGGAGGCGCAAGGATGAGCACAAAAACCATTACTAGACATGAGACAAGGAAGATGGCACATCATAAGTAGATGGTTTATTAGTAGACTCGTCCACAACACGTGGACGGTGGGAATAATAGTGAGAAGAAGAGGGAAGAATA
>CBQS010234261.1:0-10013 GCA_900070015.1 Hordeum bulbosum | reverse complement strand
ATCAAATCGAGGGCGTCACACCTAGGGAGTCGGTGCGTGCATGCATGCAGATGGGAGCTACATGCGTTGTGAACCTTTCTGGAGAGACGCGGTGTGACCAGCCCAGGCCTTTGGATGTGGCTACAGAGCCCAATGCACCCTTGTCGCTGGCATCTGGCCATGATAGTGTTCCATCCAGAGTGCACGCCTCGCCTCCATGTGCACGGGTATCCCGGTTTTGCGACGAGGTGCGCAGCAATATCAAACCTGTCCTCGTGTGTCCGCTGAACCGTGCATCGCATGCAACCACCAGGAGTCCAATACAGAAGCGGCCACCTGTTTCGAATCCGCAGAGGAGTACGTTCCTTCCAAGGGCGTGGGCAAGGGATCTTCCGCATCCAAGCAAGAAAGGGCGTTGATCTGAAGGATGTGCTTGGCCAATGAGTGCGAAGGGATTACGGATGAGGCCTTGCTCATGTACGCGGAGTTGTTCTTTAGGCCGCTGATAGAGGTCCAAATCGTCGCGATTCTTGCCCTCTTCGGTTGGGACGCGTCCATTTTGCCAGTCCAGGATGACGGGGAGGATGTGGTGGCGCCGCGTTGAGCGCGCCTCCGATGGCTAGAGGGCCTTATGGATACGCATGCTTGCAAGATGTTGGTGTGGAACGTTAGGGGGCTCAATTACCCGGCAAGGCGGAATGCTATTTTCCAAGTGGTACCGAGTGTTAGCCCGTCCAACGTTTGCTTCCAGGAGATAAAAATGGAAGTTGCATCCCCTGAAATTGTTAGGCATTGCCTAGGCAGTCGACTAGAGAGCTTCTTTTACCTCCTACTATGGGTACACGTGGGGGGTCCTGATCACATGGGATGCCATGGTGGTGGCGGTGTCCAGTCCTCACCGTACCACAAACACACTCACGACCCTAGTCAAGGTGGTCGAGGGGACTAAATGGGGGCTAACCGGAATATATGGACCACAGGGCAGCGAGGGCAAGGTTGAGTTCATGCAGCAGCTTCTCGATGTTAGAGACTTGGACGCGGGCCCTTGGACGGTTGCCGGAGACATTAATCTCTTGGTCAATCTCGAGGACAAGAGCAATGATGCGGTGAATCATAGGATGATGGCTCAGTTTCGAGCAAAGCTTAACCGGCTCGAGCTTAAGGAGCTCTACCTGAACGGGAGGCGTTTCATGTGGTCGAATGGGAGACATTGACCCACTCTAGAGAAGATCGACCATGTCTTCGAGTCTAGCTGCTGGGAGGACCTGCACCCGGCATGCCTCCTCACTACCCAGGGATCGATAGTATGTGACCACTGTCCCCTCCTGTTGCACCTGAACACGGACTTTGTGATTGGTAGGCGGTTCCGCCTCGAAGCATTTTGGCCCAAGGCTAAGGGGTTCTTTCGGACCATGGAGGATGCATCGCACTCGATGCCTCCAATGGTCAACGCGTTCGTCGCCTTAAATAACAAGCCGCAGGCCACCTCCAAGGCATTGCAGGGATGGAGCGACCGGGGGATAGGCAACCTAAAGTTACAAACTTTGATCGCCCTCGACGTCATCGCGAGGCTAGACCAAGCCATGGATAGTAGGGAGCTTTCTATGGCGGAGCGTGGACTGCGCAAAGTCTTGAAAGAGAAGCTTCTTGGACTTACGTCACTTTAGCGCACGATCGCTCGCCGGAGATCGAGGATGCTGCAGCTGAAGGAGGGTGAGGCGAACATTGCCTACTTCCATCAGCAGGTGTGTCATCGGCAACGCAAGAATGCTATCTTGTCCCTGCAATCGTATGGGCAGGTGCTTACTCGCGAGGAAGAGATATTTGCAACGGTGGACAACTACTACTCCGCGTTGTTGGGGTGGCCCTGAAGCGGGATTTTGCGCTGACATGGAGGCCCTGGGTCTGCCCATGCGTGATCTCACGCACCTTGAGGCCCCCTTCTCAAGCGAGGAGGTGGAGAATATTGTGAAAGGTATGTCGCTCTATAAGGCACCAGGGCCCGATGGGTTCACTGGGCGTTTCTACGCATCATGCTGGCACATCATTAAGGACGACCTTATGCGGGCGTTGGAACACTTCTTCCACGGAGATATGCGTGGAATGGCCGCATTAACAAAGTGATCGTCTCCCTGTTACCTAAGAAGATTGGGGCAATGGAGCTCAAAGAGTACCGACCTATGAGCCTCATCCATGGCGCGATTAAGATCTTCGAGAAGGTGTTGGCAACGCGGTTGGATGCGGAGCTGCCGCATCTTGTGGGCAACCACCAAAGCGTGTTTGTGAGCGGGCGATCTCTCCATGAAAATTTCATGCTCATGCAATGCACGGTGCGCTGCCTCCATGTGCTGTGAGACCCCATTGTACTACTGAAGCTGGACATATCGAAGGCGTTTGACACCATCGAGTGGCCTTTTCTTCTAGAGGTTTTGAAACAAATGGGCTTCGGTGCAAAATGGCTGCATGGATTTGTGGGATCCTAGAAACATCATCAACTAGGATTGCAGTCAATGGAGTGCCGGGAGAAGCCATCTTCAACTCTTGCGGCTTTCGACGAGGGGTTCCAATATCCCCAATGATGTTCATCCTATGCAGGGAGCCCCTCCACATGTTGTTCCACAAAGCAATGGCTTCCGGCATACTCAAGTCCCTAGCATGCTCGGGCCTCAAGAAGAGGCTATCAATGTTCGCGGATGATGTCATGATATTCCTCAAACCCACTATGAGTGATCTAGCTGCTTGCGATGCCATCCTTCACGTCTTTGGTGAGGCTTACAGCCTCTGAGTCAATATGACGAAGATCACGTCCCTACCCATCCAGTGCTCCAAGAATGATCTAGTCCAAGTGTGCACCGCCCTTCGGTGTCCGAGCACCGCATTATCATGCAAGTATCTTGGCCTCCCTCTCTCCATAAGGACGCTCAAGGTAGTGCAGTGTTACGGCCTCGTGGATCAGCTTGCAGCGCGTCTACCGCATTGGAAAGCGACAACCATACCCAAGAGCAGTCGACTATTACTAGTACAATCCGTCCTCTCAGCAATGTTGGTCCACTCAATGTTGGCACTTGATCTGTCCCCGAAGACTCTGGCTGCCCTAATCAAGATTTGTCGCGGGTTCTTTTGGGACGGCAAGGCGGATGCACGAGGAGGTGCATGCATGGTATCCTAGGAGAGAGTGTGCACTCCTAGGTGGGCCAGAGGCCTAAGTATCCTTGACTTGCGGTGGATGAATGTGGCCCTCCACACCAAGTGGCTCTAGTTGAGTAGGGCTAATCAGGATAAGCCTTGGTTAGAGTTCATGTTCTCTATACCAAAGGAGTCCAGGCAGTTGTTCCTGGCGGCAACGCGAGCAATCGTCGGTGATGGGAGGAATAGACTATTCTGGGAGGATCGATGGCTCAGCGGCTACCGAATGCAGGAGCTTGCGCCGCGGATCTATAAGCGGATTCCAGCCAGAACATGGAGGTCGAGAACATTATCCGAAGCAATCACTAAGGAGAGATGGGCCAGAGATATTGGGCCAGCGCTGGGCGAGGACACCCTCGCGGAGTACTTGGAGGTCTGGCCAAGGGTTGTGGCGGTGCAACTGGATGAGCGGGCTAATCACTTCATCTCGTCCTAGGAGAGCGACGGCACATTTTTGGCCAAGTTTTCCTATGCGGCCAAATCCGCAGGGCGAGAGGTCTCGCCAACCGCGTAATTCACATGGCACTTGCGGACCCCGCTTAGGTGCATATTCTACGCATGGCTCGTGATCATGAACCAGTGTGACTTCTGGTAGATTGGCGCGAAGAGGGCTGCCGCACCAGGCCACGTTCCCTTTTTGCCACCAGCACGATGAGACGATCGGCCATCTATTCATCGAGTGCCCTATCCCGAGGGAGGTATGGTCAAAGGTCTTCTTTGCCCTAGGAATTCCGAACGGTGAGCCGCAGCCAGGTGAGACACTGCAGGGATGGTGCACTAGGCAAGATATGCAGGGTGCGGCGTGGAGATGGTCTGGACCGTGTGCCTCCTCGCCATGTGGGAATTATGGAAGCATAGAAATGCCATTGTATTCAACGACGCGACGACATGTATGCAGCAGGTTTTGTGTTAGATCGCGAGTGAGTAGGGTATGGATGCAGGCAGACCTAATCCGAGGGAACCTAGAGGTGTTCTTTGGGGCGACATTAGGGTGGGCACATAGCGAGTAGTCCGTGGAACACATTTGAGGTGGAGGGAGTCGTAACACCATGTACCCCTAATGTAACCGAACTACAGACGGATTTTTTCTCTTTCCTTCTTTAATATATGATACGCACACACCGTGTCGTATTCAAGAAAAAAAACTTAACTGAAATTTTGGAGGGCACTCCGTAGTATGCCTCTCGTGCTCCAAATATGGAGCGTGGAAGGTTAGATATGTAGCTCCTTCCATAAATTATGGCAATTCTAATGGATATGACGACTCTTTTAGAATAAAATTCTATACCTCTATCATAATACTGATAGCTATTATGCAGCTTAAGGGGCTTTTGACGATTCTGCTACCCATACTCCAAAACATATAAGCAGTTTTAACATGCTTCCTCTTGTCCTTTTTCCCCAAAAACGATTTTTCGTCCCACTATATATATAAAGCAACAATCCACAACAACATGATACAAACTCACGCCAAGACAACACATGCAGATGCCCAAAAAATGATACATAAGTGTTGATCGCAGCAACATCATCCCTAGCACTACAAGAGCAATCGGGGACAAAGCCGCATACGACAAATCGTGGGCTTCAAGGCAGCGCCTTCAGGAAGGAAACAGCACCAAAGCGCCGCCACCGCCCGATCCGATGATCAGAGTTTCCCCTGGAGCAGCACGATGAGCGATGAGAGCCACGACGATGCCTTCAAGAAGGGAACGAGATTCACAGCCGCCGGTCCGTCCAAAGATAGAGCAGGTTTTCACACCGACCAACACTCACCGCGACCGACCGCCACATCATGTGTGCTACGCCACCCACATGGCCATGGCCATCGGGCGGCACCAAGACACGGGATCTTCACATGAGCACCGCACCACCACCTCCAGGGACGCCGCCCCAGCATCCAAGACCTAGACACCACCTCACCCGAGATCTGCCGCTACCCCAACCAAAGAGATGAGCGAAAAGGAGCCGCCTTTTCCACCCCTGGACAGCCCCCAACGCCGAGACCCAAAGGCCGGCAAAGACTGGCCTCCATCGACTCGTCATGCAGCATTGGGCGTGAGACGAGCGCGGTCCAGCGGCACTGTGTGCGAGACGAGGTCGGTCTAGCTGCACCATGCACGAGACGAGCTCAGTCCTACACACCATGCGCGAGACTTGCTCGGTCCTGCCACACCGAACGCGTGATAAGTGATGGACCACAACTGGTAGCGGGCCAACCCTTCGACAGAAGTAGTGCCCGAGCGACAAGGAGATAAAGTGAAGGTCGACATGGTCCAACCGCAGACGAGCCAATGCCGCAGTAGAAGCCGGTCATCGCCGTGGGCAGAGCGTCGAGCTACCGTGTAGCGCCGCGCCACCGGGAGGCCAACGCCCATGCGCCGGGCCTCGCTGCGCCGCCGCCCATGGCCGGAGCAGCAGCCAAGCTGGGCCGGTGCCCCAACCCCCGCGGCACGGCAAGGTTCAAGCATCGTAGCCACTAGGCACGCACCCGTGGGACCAACCGTCATTGCCAGCCCTCAAGGGAGGAAGGGGAGAGACGCCATCAACGCCCCCAAACCTGGTTGATCCAGATCTAGGAAGGAGAGGCCCGAGCTCCCCACAAGCCCAAGCCACCACGAGGCCACCACCACGCCACTCCTGCATACCCAGCCAAGCCGTTGGCCACCTCCCGCATCGCGCACAGCTGGCCTAGAGCCAGATCCGGTCGGATTTGGTCAGGAAACCACACGTGCGCACGCCGCCACCCGAAGACACCACCAACGCGGTTGCAATGACACGCGCGAGCCGCAGGCCGATGTTGCGTTGTAGAGGCCAACCGCCGTCGTCGTCCCGCGCCCGCCGCTGCGTCGAAAGGCCCCGTGGCCGCCCGCTGTCCCTACCCGAGTCGTCGTCCCGCGCGAGGAGAGCACCGCGCAGAGGGGAAATAGAGCCCCATCGTCACCTACGCTGGCTGGGCTTTGCCCACCGGCTCCTTGGGGCGGCGCGGGGGCAGGGCAGCCGGGAAGGGGGAGGAGGGGCGCCACTAGGGCTTGCCTCTGGTCGCCCGTAGGGACGACACCCGAGGGGGGGCGTGGAGGGGGGAGTTTTCGCCTTTTTTCACATGAGAGGTAAGAGTGTAAATAAGATCTGAACCGTTGATATTATTAACTAGTTACCGGATTAACTCTTACTTTTTTACCACACATGTAAAAAGATAAAGTAAGAGGCAACATGTTAAAATTTGCCAAAAACATATAGACCGGCTGGCCAACTCGGGTAAGGGGATAAGGGGTAGCGATGAGTGGTGACCACGGTGGGCTTGTTTAGATAATGATATGTCAAGCTTCTTTACTAATTAAAAATCAAAATTACAGCTTAATTCATCTAGCAATCATAGTTGGTGCCTCCTTGATTTTGTCCAAGCTTTACCACTGTCACATACAACACTCTTTGCATATCACCATGCTAAGATAATCAAGGCGAAACTTGAACAAATGTAAATGAAAAGGTGGACCAAATTGAGGTGCACAATAATATTGTATAATCCTTGAAATTTAATAAACCAACTTCCCAAATAAATATATCAATTTTTTTCGCACCGAAAATCTGTCTGGGTTCAATGAACTTAATTTTATGGTGCTATTTGCAGGAAAGCAGACGACCACCGGTTGGTGATCACAATGTATCTGACAAGACAAACAAATACATGTCTCAAAGTTCTAAAAGCAGGGTAAGCGACAAGATTCTTTCTTAAGCCAGATGAAGCAAATAAAATGCAAGAATGTATGTGGACTCACATTGATATGGCAGTTTTTTTAATTAAATAGATCCAGTTAATTTACTGTCAGTAGTTCAATCATAGAGAACCCTCTATCTAGCTAACCATGAATATACAATATCTTAGTGAAAGGGACGTGTGAATAATAAAATATATAATGTCTCAATCCTAAAAGTTGACAAAATTGCCAACTTACCATCACCTCATGTTGTCTATTCACCCGTTGTTTGCCTTTCAAAAAAGAAAACAATAATATTGCATAGTTAACTATAACCCTGTGAAAAAGGAATCTAGTGAATATAGGCACAACTATACCTGGGCATATGTCGGCCTGGGCCGGGCTTCAGGCCGGGCCAAAAAAAGCCCGATGCTAAAAACCCAGGCCGAGCCCGGCCCGACCCAACCGTCGGGATTAAATATTGGGCCCAAGCCCGACAAGGCCCGTTTGGCCCGGGCCGACCACAACTTATTTTTAGTTTTCTATGGGCCCGAGCCCGGTCGGCCCGGCTATAGGGCTTCATTTCCAGACCCGAGCCCGACTCAATGGCATATCTAGGCCTGACCTGGCCTGGGATTTTCGTGCTGGGCCGGGTCGGGCCGTCCGGGCCTGGTATAGGCACAACAAAGTAAACTGGCTTTTTGGAGCATAGCAAAATAAAACAACATGGTATCCTCTCCCTTTCCAGAAAATTTATGGAATCTCCAACTTACTTTCCTTTATTAGAAAAATTATGTAATCTCCAACTTACTTTCCTTTACCATTTCGATAAAGAAATCACTTTCTCTATCTGTATTTACCATTTTAAAGGAATATAAAAACCATTAGCTAAATCCACACTAAATAAAAATCTTGAACACCGGCAATATCTGGTCAGTACTAAGGACAGATTTTCCCCATTATGCATCCATTTGCAATGCCTATGCACAAACTTCAATAAGATCGCAATGGTGCATATTCGGTGCGCCAACCTTGGTTTGGCCCGCATCACCCAGGGGTTGCCAGCTATCAGGGCTTCCTTTCTGCTGTGATATTTTGGGGCTCCCACTCTCGGTGTGGAAGTTGCAGCTTGTTGACCAGCAATTTCTTGTGGACAAGGTGGCAAGCAAATTGTCAACTTATGAGGGCCAAAACATCATCACCATCGGGCATGCGGCATTTGTCAAGTCGGTGCTCACTTCTCAAGTGATCTACTTCATTACGCCCCTTGTCGTCCAACCTACCATCCTGCAGAACATTGACAAACTTGAGCGGACCTTCCTGTGGTCAGGGTCCGATAAGATAACGGAAGCAAAATGCAAGGTCAATTGGGACATGGTTAGTTAGTCGCTTGCTTATGGTGGACTTGGGGTCCTCAACACCAACAAGTTCGTGTGGGCCCTGCGTTTGCGGTGGCGAGTGGAAGGATCCCCCAAAGTTGTGGATAGGGAGTGGGAACCCGTGCGACATGGAAGACCTCGACTTCTTATATGCTTATACCACCATTACGGTCGGGAATGGTGCGAGGACTCCATTTTGAGACTCTCCTTAGCTTCTTGGCCGCAAGCCTAAGCATATCGCTCTCCTCATTTTTCAGTCCTCCTCCTGGAATCGCTAGAAGGTACGGGAGGCCCTAAAGGAAAATGCATGGATCCTCAAAATCAGACCGCCTGCATTGGTTTCCATCAAGCATGTCACGCAATTCTTTACCTTTTGGATGCTTCTACATGAGGTGCAACTTGATGAGCTCGCTGAGGATGATATTCTTTGGAAGCACACAAAATCTGGGCAACACTCGGCGACCTCTACCTATAAGGCACATTTTTTGGCTTTAGTTCTCTTCCCATGGACCAAATGGTTTGGAAGGTGTGGGCACCACCGAAAGTCAAGTTGTTTGCCTGGCTTGCACTTCAAGACGGGCTCTAGACGGCTGGCAGATTAGATAAGCGAGGATGGCCAAAGTATGGCCCTTGCCCCCTGACAGGAATGTGGTTCACGTCTTTTCTTTAGATGTCGTTATTCTCTCAGGCTTTGGAACTTGGTGATTCAGAAAATTAGCATCCACGACTTCAACACATCCGCCTGGCACTTGTTCGACTCTATTGAGGCGTGGTGGTCGAGCGTGAGCGTCGTGGGCATCGTCGACCAAAAAGCAAAGGTATCGATCACAATGTTAGTGTCATGGGTCATATGTAACGAGCGTAATGCAAGAGTGTTCTGGCAAAAGAGCGCACCTCCGCAAATTTTGCTCAACTTCATTGTCGATGAGGCCAATCTTTGGATCAAAGCCGGGGCAAAGAAGCTAGGGTCTTTCTTACTGCGCGAATAAGGGCAAGACCTGTAAATTTTTGTATGAGAAAAACCTTCATCCTCCCTCCCGAGGCGCTCCCGCGGGCGCCCCAGGAAGCAACCCTAGATCCGTCGTCTCCCCTCTCCCCTCCTCCCCTCGCCGCCACCAGGTAGCATGCGTGGGCGAAGCCCGTGAGTTGCCAGCGATGGCGGGCCCCTTCGTCTCCTCGCTTGGGGTGCGGCATGGGGCGACCCTCACAGTCGGGATGCGGCGCTGGTGGCCGGGCGCGGCAGCTCATCGACGCTCCGACGCGGGCTGGCAACGGGGACATGGCGGTGCTGCGACGAGCGGCTTGGTGGTGATGCAGGCCGGCTGGCGGTGACGGCTCCATGCGTCCGGATCCACCTTTGGCGATGTGGGTCGTGTGCGGCCTGGGCCACAGGCAGCTTCTCTCGCCATGGCATGATGGTGTGAGGGCGGCGTGGTAGTGGTGGATGCGGACGATCCCGTTCAGTCAAGCCCTTGCGACTTGACGGCGGCACTCGACACGAGAGGGCCTGCCTGGTGAGCTACCTCGGTTGCGGCGGCACGTCGATCTAATCTACCTCGTCGACGGACACACGTTTGCGGATGGCCTCACGGAGAGATGTGCCAGCTACCATGGTGGGGCGACACGAGGGTGGACACGAGGGTGATCCTCCCCCCTTTCCTCCCCCCTTTTCCTCGTGCTCGGCGGGGAGCTCGGTTGGAGGGATGGGTGGCATCGACGCGGTGGCGTCACCTGTCGCCGGCGCGATGCCGGTCTAGATTTGTCTGCTCCC
>CBQS010234230.1:0-13085 GCA_900070015.1 Hordeum bulbosum | reverse complement strand
GGCCCATCGCCTTGCCTCCTTTCATCCTTTTCGAAGCCTCCCTGACCTCCTTTCATCCCTGTATTCGCCGCACAAAACGCCTGCTAGTATCATCAAAGGAGTCATCTAGTTCAATGGTAGAGCTCTCATTCCCTCCATTGAACAACTTGTCGTAGTACTCCTGCCATCTATGCTTCATCTCCTCGGCCTTCTTTTACCATATTGTACTTCTCTATGTTGTCTCACTCCTACCCAAGGGTAGGCGTCTGAAACAATCTTTCTTCTCCTTAATAGCCTTTTGGACATCATTGTTCCACCACCAGGTATCTTTAGCTTCGCTTCTACTTCCCCGGCACCTCAACTCCTCTGAAACCACCTTATGAATGCAAGTCGCCATCTTCATCCACATATTGTCTGCATCTCCTTCCTCCCAAAGGCCCCTTAATGATCCTCTCCTTGAAAGCCTGATTTGCCTCCCCCCCCCTTGAGCTTCCACCACTTCGTTCTAGCGACTTTGGCACTCTCATCTCGCTGGACATGAATCCGAAAGCAGAGGTAGACACAACAAGCTTATGCTGTGGGATAACACTCTCCAGGTATCACCTTACAATCTTGGCAAGCTCGCCTGCCTTCTCTTCTCGAGGGGATGAAATCAATCTGGCAAAGTGTTGACCACTACTAAAAGTCACTAGATTTGATTCTCTCTTTTTAAGGAGGGTGTTAGCTACGATCATGTCGTAAGCTAGAGCAAAGCTTAAGACATCTTCACCTTCTTGATTCATGATGCCATGGCCAAAGCCCCCAGCCTTCAAAACTTGTGTTAGATGTACCCACGTCGCCATTGAGGTCTCCTATCAAGAGCTTCTCGCCAATGGGTACATTCTAACCATGTCCTCCAGGCTTTCCCAGAACTCCCTCTTAGTGTTCTCATTGTGATCTACTTGCAGCGCATACGCGCTGCTAACATTGAGAACGAAGTCCCCAACTACCAGCTTGACCAGAATAAGACGGTCCCCACGCCTCTTAACGTCTACCACTCCATATTTGAGGCCCTTGTTGGTCAAGATGCCTACTCCATTTCTGTTTGCAATTATCCCGTTGTACCACAACCTGAAACCGGTATCCTCCACCTTCTTCACCTTCTATCACCTTCATTTGGTTTCTTGGACGGAAAGGATATCAACACCTTTCCTCACCGCTATATCAACTAGCTCCCATAACTTGTCTATCACGGATCCTATGTTTCAGCTACCTAAGCGAATCCTCCTAGGCTTGGCTAGCTTTCTTACCCTTTGCACTCCTTGAGTCAAATGCAAAGACCCTTGCTCATTTTTCACTACACCCACATCAGTAAGGATGCGACGATCCGATCCTTGCTCACTTGTCACCATATCCAGATCAAGATATGGTACGCCACCAAGGGGGTGACGGCCCGACCCTTGCCTCACCACACCTGGGTTTCGATATTGCGTGTCGTTAAGAGGGTTACGCCCCAGCGATGTTCTTCTAGGTTTCATCAACATAATAGTGGCTGTGTTTTGACATTGGCTCGCCAGCCTATCATAATCCTCCTTTATCCGGGCTTAGGACCAGCTATGTCTAGACAACATAGGCGACGCTGGCTCACCAGCCTATCATAACCCTCCTTTATCCGGGCTTGGGACCAGCCTTGCCTAGACAACATAGGCGGAGTTTTTGTAAGGTATGTTAATGTACTAACAAAGTAAATACACTTTCATGTTTAAACTCTTAAGTATATAGTTCCATCTCTTTAACAAGCATGATACTACTATCCTACATTATACTTTGTAAGAAAATGTATGCCCAATATTAACCAAGTTTTAGTCATTTTCTTTAAAAAGTTAGGCTTTGCGGATGACAAGGTGTGCCTAAAGGTAACTAGGGTGAGCGATGTTATCAAAGAACAGGGGAGTTAGGGAGACATGTATAACCATCAGACTTCCTATGAACATTTGGACCATCTATCATCACTTGATTCGAAGTTAATAAGCCAAAATCCAGAGTCAAGCCTGTTAAGATAGTACTTGGTTGTGGGCTTAAACCCTGCCTCGAGTGCAGGCATGGCACCCCTTTTATCGGTTTGTTTCTGTTAGCGATTTTCTAGGCTGTTTTAGTAAGGCCAGGAGGATGCGGTACGTGCACCCTTGTCATGATTGTAGGGGGTCGTGCATGAGCTTGGATCGTGGGATGGCACAGTCGGTAGTGGAGTGCATAGCCGGGTATGTTTGTTTTCCAACAGAATAAGAAGAAGAAACAGGAGAAAAGCTGCAAGTTGTTCGCAACGCAACTCTGGCCTCACTCTCTCGCTCATTCATAACTTAGGGATAATAATTGACATCAAAGCCTTGTTCCGGTGATCATGTCAAGCGGCGGCAGACAACAGAGGAATGCCACATTCGGCTCCAAGACACCACCGCTGTAGGAGCGGGGGCGTTCGTTGAGCCACGGGTGCAGTAGGATACGACATGGTGGTGGCGGCGAGATCGTGCTACAATAGGTGGTGCGGGCGCTTGACGGCTGCACCAACCTCACCTTCTTGATCCTCACCCGCTAGCGCTGGTGATGGAGGTTAACATGCATGCTGCAGGTGTATGGGACGCCATTGAGGACAACACCGTGCTTCCTAAGGACCATCGGCAGGTTGTGGCAGCGTTAATCTGTTCCATGCTATTGGAAATAAACATCATGCTTGCGGGGAAGACGAGCGCGAAGACGCGATCTGGTGGCGGCGGCAAGATTGTGGTACAACTGGTGGTGCGCGAGCCCGGCGGTAGCACTAACCTCATATTCCCGATGCAAAACCACTCGAACTACCCCGCCTGGGAATTGGTGATGGAGAGTAAGATGCATGTTACATGTCTATGGGACGCCATCAAGGACGACACCGTGCCTTGCAAGGATGATCAATTGACCGTGGCGGAGCTGTTCTATTCCACCTTGCCAGAGGTGCACATCATGTTCTCAACACATCATATTCGCAGGGAAGACGAGGCGTTGGGTCGTGCCTCTGGTAGTGACTGCATGGGCAAGGTGAAGATGCAACGTCTTCGGGTGGAGTTCGAGACGATCTCAAGCGGATCAAGGATTTACGTTGCAGGTCACCAACCTTGCGACATTGCTTCGCTCCGTCGGTGACACCGTTGACGATGCCAAGATTGTCTAGAAGTCCTTGCGTGTCGTCTCATCCCATTTCGCGCAAGTGGCGATCTTCGTTGTGACTTGATCGATGTGAGGATGCTCTCGATCGAGGAGCTGACCGGGCGGCTACAGGTGGTTGAGGACTACCTCGAGGATAGTCGTGAGAGGCCTGCCACGTGCTTCCCGCAAAAGGGAGCGATTGCCGCGGGGTGGTGGCGAAGGCCATGGTTGCGGCCGCAAATAGGAGCAGTAGCAGCAGAGCGGGACGTTGCGCGACTCCAGCACCGGCATCGAGCGACAACCGCTACTGCAAGAAAAAAGGCCACTGGCCTTGTGATTGCCGAAAAAAGAATGTGGCGAGGCAAATGTGGCGGCGAATCTCATTTAGGTGAAGTAGGACGAGGGGCCTGACCTCATGATGGCGTACGTCGAGACCTTGCATGAGGGCATGATGACCCGGTGCGCCTGCGTGTTGACCAGGACAATGGCGTAGGCCGAGCCACACGCACGCATGGGCGGCCACGTCTTCCTTAACGAAGAGAGGGCGGTGATCACACCCTCGTGTTAGGAAGTATTAGTATTGGTCTAGGAGTCCTTATTAGACCATGTCTCTCTTCCTTGCACCTCAAGTCTTGTGTAATATATATGTGTCCCTTTTGCCTTGTAATAGAGATAAGTTGCATCATAACATGGTATTAAAGCCTAAGTTTAGGTCTCGTCCTGCATGCGCAACTGGTGCTTCCCTTTGACCTTGATCGATTTTTTGGTCTGAGAACTTGCCGCCGCCTCCTCCATCTAGATTTCGTCCAACCTGGGCCGATTGCGTTATGGTCGCCGACCCGATTGGTCGCGCCTGTGCACCCTCTTTCTTGACTCCGCCTGCACGACGTGCCTCCTGCGCTGGTCCGCCCGCTGGCTCTTCTATGGATGGAATCGAGAACCCCTGTTTGTTGTGGTACGCCTGGGTCGATCCCATCAAGGATCGGGTGTTGACCTCAGCCTTGCCAGCTCCCGCTGCTCGCTGGTTCGCCAGGGCGACCTCTCCATGGGTCAGTCGCTTCACCGGTCAAATGGCTACTCCAGCCATCGGCAGGATCCGCATCTCCAGGCAGCCTGCCTTGCTGCCCGTGCACAACTTTGTCCATCGAGCACTTCTCCTGCTTGGCTCGTGCCGCTTCAAGTCCAATTTTGAACTGCTATAATATGTGCGGCTGGTGTCTCCATGTCTTCTGAGGCATGCCACTTTGGTGTTGCTTGATTTGTTTCCCGTGAGGCATATCCAAAAATAAATAAATAATGTTTCTTTTGCTACTCTGTCGCCTAGTATAATTGCTTCCTAGTTTATGTTTTCCGCTGTGTCCATCGAATCTGTTGATATTGTGTGTTTCTCATGCCATGCGAGTCCAACATATCTTTGTCCGTTAGCCTTTCTCTCGTCCTGGTCCTTTCTATACAACTTCTGTGGCCTACTTGCCCTTATTGGTCTCTATAGGATTTTCATGGATTTTTTTTTCATTGTCGATCAATGCCCATGGTCTTAGCCGTCGGGCTTCTTTCACCGTCGCTTGTCGTGGGCTATGATTTTCCGAGCAATGCTTTATTCTTGATGTGTCATCTTCTTCTAAGAACCCATCTTCTCTTGAAACTTGTATCGTGTCTTCTACTGATGCGGTGTCTTCCTATGATGTGCCATCTCTTCGTTATCCCATTTGGTTTGACTCGACAGATTTTAAAGAATCTTCATGCTCGTGCTGCTCTTACTGATGAGCGCTATTGAGACTCTGATGGAGCTCAACGTCCACCTCCGTGCTTCTGACGGTGACCTCTGTTTGATCTGATGTGCTATCGTCATCTTGTTGGGAGTCTTGTCTATCTAGCTGTCACTCATTTGGATATTTCCTTATCCCATTCACACTCTGAGTTAGTATGTCTCTGCTCCACTTTGGTACACTACCATTACCCTGTGAAGCATGAGCTCACCAAGCATATTGGTGTTTTTTTTGAAAGGAACACATATATATTCCATTAAAGTGATGTGCTGGACATATCACCAGCACACAGGTTTAGTACAAACTGTGGTAGATGGCCAACCCACACCTCACGATCACCAGCTCACCAAGCATATTGGTGTTGATGCTTCCTTTGTGTGCTCTAGTGTGCAGGATTAGGTGATTGCTCTTCAGTATGTGCCTTTCGAGTTACATTTGGTGGATTTCTTCACGAAGGCAGAAACTAGAGCACAACGCACAACAACTTCTATCTTTTCGAACTCGGTGTTGTTGTCCCGCCATGAGTTTAAGACGGGTGTTAGGGTTATAATATAGCGTTGTGCAGCCTTTGTATTTTCCCCGTTGTATAAGGGACTTTTTGCATATTTCCTGCACTTGTACATATATATACTGGCCTATGGCCCCATGGAATTACAAGTTGTTGTTTCCATAACACCCGGATATGGAATTTTGCAGAAAATGGCTATTTTCTTCCCCACACTGTAGATACCCTTTCCCACTCCAGATAGGGTTACCTCTTGAGCATTTCTTCCATATCTACTCTGGAGAAACATTCCACACTCCCCCAGTCTCATTTCCTTTGATTTTTGGAGAGATTCTTGAGGGGATTTGTGCTTTTTGGCTTTAGCAAATATGTTGGTCATTTTGACCAAGACTCTTCACCAAACACGTCCTCTCGTAATAGTGCGGGCTCCGTACCAACTGAATGAAATTAAAATAGAGCTTTCTCGAGATCTCCGGGCTTCTATGACTTGATCTATTCTTTTTGGGTTGTCGCCCATGACTCGACAATCATCATAAAGGGGACTAAAACCTGACAATGCACTTAACAAACACATTAGTCCCTATGATTGTGTGTCATCAATACTAAAACCCGACAATGCACTTTCAAGTCATCTTGGTCCTATCCAAATAGGAAAAACCGAATTGGTCATCTCACTTATCGTTACACATCAAGAATACCTGATCGAGTCAGTTCGGCCCAATGTAACAAAAAAGTACCCCCTCTGTAAACAAATTTAGGACGTTTTTGTACGCAATTCATTTTTTCAGTCACTTTTAAAGGATTGAAACGAATAAAGAAAAATGGGAACTTTTCCCCGAATGTGAGAACAAATAATACTCCCTAAAGAGGGAGTATTATTTGTTCTCACTTTCGGGGAAAAGCTGCAAAAATGTCCTATATTTGTATACAGAGGGAGTATTATTTGTTCTCACTTTCGGGGAAAAGTTCCCGTTTTTCTTTATTGAATTGCATATGATATTATTATTTCACCTTTGGACACTGGAGTATTTCTCTTGGAATTCTTCATTGTTGGATGTGATTTGTGTTCTTACAATTCTGAAGTGGAAGATTTTATATGGACAGGATATTGGCTTTCATGTGGAGTACATAAGCCCATCGCAGGAGAAAACGGTAAGTTTTAAAATTTTGGGTAATGTGACTGTTTTTTCTGTTCATGAAAGGAAAAGAAATATCCTAAAGATATCTTATCTACTCAGAGTTTGTCATTTGTGGATATTGATGATATTAATTCTATTAGAAGTAGTACAATAGTTATCAAGGTGCTTAGATTCGAAGCTAGTTTCTTATGATTAACTAGTGCTGATTGTTGTCCTGTTACTGATATAAAAAACTACTTTACAACTGGGACACCTATACCTCATCAAATTAATTAAACGATTAATTGGTTGGCCAATTATCTTGGAAGAAATTTGAGCATTTCCATTTTGCAATGAATAATATTCAAAATCACACATCCAGTTGAACTAATTTTTATATGTTTGGTTATCTAGTAATAGACTGGCTGCCCGTGGCTTTACAAAAGTCATTGTCGTTGTTACTATATACTCCCCCCCGTCCGGAAATACTTGTAAGAGAAATAGATAAAAATGGATGTATCTACAAATAAAATACATCTAGATACATCTATTCCTCCAACAAGTATTTCCAGACAAAGTGTGTGTATATATATAGGGATTGACTATTCGTCACCCTGGTGAGGAAGAGTTATTCTTGACCCCCTCTATTTTCATATATATACACCATAATTTTACGTTCCGTAAATTTTATCTTATTCCATACATAAAAAGAGACCGTAAGAAAATATATAATCACCATAAAAAATATTTTATATTACTTAAAATTACAAACGTAAAAATATAGTGTAAAGTATGCACAAAATGCAGTTTTTCTAGTCTTATGACCTATGCTTTGTTTTTTATGTCAAATTTTACGTAGTGAATCAATATGAATGTAACTATTTATGTCTCAAATATAATTTATTTATGAAACGATCGTAAGATTACCTCGGACAAAAAATAACTTATTCTGCACCCTGCGTGGTGAATAGACTTTCTATCGGATTGACTATTCGTCACCCTGGGTGAGGAATAGTGATTCTTCACCCCATCTATTTTCAAATTAATGCACCATAATTTTACGTTTCGTAATTTTTTATCTTATTTCATACGTAAAAAGTGACCGTAAAAAATATTTTATGTCACGTAAAATTACGGACATAAAAACATAGTGTAAAATATACATAAAATTCATTTTTTCTAGTCTTATGACATATTTTTGTTTTTGGATGTCAAATTTTATGCAGTGAATCAATATAAAGGTAACTTTTTGTATTTCATATGTAATTTATTTATGAAACGATCGTAAAATTACTTAAAATTACTTCGGGTGAAGAATAATGAAGAATAACTTAGAATAACTTATTATAACTTATTCTGCACCCTGGGTGATGAATAGATTTCCCCGAGTGCTAGGTTGAACTTCCGGTAATATTATTCAAATGGGGCTTGCGATATATCGTTGGAAAGCTGTGGACACCAGGGTCACAACTTAGGTTTAATTTTTGACAAAATCTACATGGTTTAAGAGCAGTTTTAAAAATCGTTTTTCTTCATATAAAAATACGTGAATCGTATTTTCGAGTTTTTCTAAACCGTTCATTGGAATGGGGCAAATGATATGGCGTTGGAAAGCTGCTGCAAATCCACTCATTTCACATGCTGAAAGAATTTAAAAAATGGCGGAATTTTTGAAACCGAACAACGGGGTTCATATTTTTGGGTTAATTTGAAAACGGCTAGTCGGATTTATGCAAATGATATGACGTTGGAAAGCTTATGAAAATGCACATCTTTTCATATGAAAAGTTTGTCCCAACTTTAAATGGTTTAGAATTAATTTAGAACGGCAGAAGTTCCACCGAGTTTGTATTTTCGCGTTATTTTCTCAACGGTATGTCGCAAATGCAGCAAATGATATGGCGTTGGAAAGCTTGAACAAATGCGAGACTTTTGTATGTAGATTTTTTTTCAATTCTTTACAGGTTTTAAGTCAATTTTTAAAAATGGCTAAAAACGTATTTTGGCCATAATTTTTACAATATGGGCAAATGATATACCGTTGAGAAGCTACGGAAAATGCAAAACTTTTTCATGTAGATCGTTTTCTCTGATTCCTAACTGTTTTCAAGCAATTTTGTAAACAACGAGATCATGCGCTTTGCCTTTATCGCGTAACAGATTCTTCGAAAATGCACGGCGTGAAGAACTTGAATGTCTACTTGAACTTAACTCTGCTTTTCACGTGTTGTTTTTTGCTCATAACTCTCCAACCACTCACCTGAATCGAGTAAATGATATACTGATGGAAAGCTGTTGTAAGCACGTAACTTTTCCGTGTTGATCCTTTTTTACATACTCGTGATGGTTTTAAAAAAATTCATCCAAAATTCATTCAGTGTAGTAGTTGAACCTCCCGCTGTTTTCATGCTGAACTTCTGTCATGTATTTTCGTTTTTAATTTCTCACCCATTCGTCGGTGTTACACAAATGATATTCCTTTTGTACAAACCTCTTTGACAATAATTTGTTTAACTTTCTCTGACCAAGGACTTGAACTTATAGCAACAAAAAATTTGGACCTTGCCTTTTTATTCATTTTTCTCATATTAAACACACATCATGTAGTACGCAAACTTTCTTCGTTTTTATAATTTGAATTTTTGATTTTCTTTTTGAAACCGAATTGCTCCCAAATAATAACTGAACTTCTTTGTGGGTTGAGAGATTTATTTTAAAATGCAAAAAAATAATTCTTTTTTGTGTTTCTGAACATGGAAATACAAGGTGAACCTCTTGAAAGATTTTTTGAACTTCCCTTGGCAGAGCACTTGAACTTCTTGCAACAAGCATTTTAGGCTTTTAGTTTTTGTTCTTTTATTCTGATCAAAAACACATTTCGTGTAGTAGTTGAATTGATTGCCGTTTTCACATTGAACTTCGGTCACGTATTTTTGTTCGTAATTCCTCACCCGTTCCTCGGAGTTGCACAACTGATATACCATTAGAAAACCTGTTGAAAAGAAACTTTTTTTTTCTAATACGCTTAAACTTTTCTTTTCAAACAACATACACCAATTTTTCATGGATTGAGAGAATTACCTAAAAACACCCAAACAACATTTTATGTGTTTTTTGAAGATGTAAATACACAATGAACCTCTCAAAAGAAGTTTTTGAACTTCCCCGTGTCGAGCACCTGAACTTCTAGCAACAAACTTTTTATACTGCCTTTTTAATACTTTTTTCTCATACGAAAGCACATACAATGTAGTACCTAAACTTCTGGTTGTTTTCACTTTGAACTTCTCTCTCGTTTTTACCCATAACTCCTAAAACACTAATTAAAATTGAGCAAAAAATGTACTGTTAGAAAGCCATAAAAAAGGTGCAGCTCTTGTTAAAGATCTAAAGTTCTTTGTTCATAAAATTTTGAACTTCTTGGTTTTATTCTTTTAATAGTAAGAAAAATCTGAGTTTTTTATAAACATCGAGTTGCATCATGTTTTTTAATTTGAACTTCTTAGTTTTATTTGTTAGTATTGTTTTTATAGATATTGAACCACACCGTTATATTAATTTGAACTTCTTGTCTTTTAAGAACGGAGAAAATCTTTTTTTTATATAAATTCTTTTGAAATGTTCCTCTTTTCAATCTCAACTCCTGTGATTTTTTTACAAACGTGGAAAATCCATTTTTTATATAAAAAATCATAATACTTCTTTTATTTGAAATTCTTGGGGTTTTTTTGTGTAACAATTTCTTGGAACTCTTTAATTTATTAAATTTGAACTTCGAGAGTTAACATTTTTTTGTAGGTGACGCTTTTGTTTTTTTCATACTACATAAACATCGCACTAGTCTGTTATTTTAACTTGAACTTCTTGGTTTATCCTTTTTTAATGCCATATAAATGTTGCACGACGGTGAAAATCCATTTTTTATGAATTTTGAATTGCTCTATTTTTGAAATTTGAACTTCTTTCTTTATTCAGAGACGGTGAAATAGACGCTTCAAAGTGCTTTGTTATTATTGAAATGTTGTGTTATTTTTGTTTGAACTTCTTATGATCTTACTATCTGTAGATGCTGTACCTTCTAATAGGCGTCGACTACAAGGTAGGTGCCACAAAGGGTACGTATTCTATGGGAAAAGTTCACTAGAGAGTGACAAACACATGCAACAATAGATTTTGAATCGTACTAGAACTTGGCGTATAGCCGTACTAGAACTTCACGACGGACGACATATTGGGATAGTAGAACTTGGCATATAGCCATAGTAGAACTTCACGGCGTCTCGAAACATCTCGGATATTGTAAAACGAAAGTAACAAGATTTATGTACACAAAACTGCACGCACTACTTCTCATTCTACACTAAACATCACCAACAAAAATGTGTGAAATTCATTGATTTTTTTGTTTGAAATTCTTGTTTTTGTAATAATAATATCGAACTATTGTTTTCTTTAGATTCTTGTTTTTATAATAGATATTGAACTTCTCCTTTTTAAAATTTGAACTCCTAAGTTTTTTTTAGAAATGGGAGAATCCGTTTTTATTTTAAAAAATGAGCTGCTTTGTTTTTTTAATTTGGCCTTCTTTCATTTCGTACTAAAAATATCAAATTCTCTATTTTTAAAATTTGAACCTCCAAGTTTTTTTGCATCTATAGATACAACTGAACTTCAACCGTTTTTGTATCTGACCTGGCAAAGTTTTTGTTTTTGGGAACTCATCCAAATACATATTTAAGATCAAAGCAAATCCGACTCTCGCTGCATCCTCGTAGGACAGAGTTATACTGTGAAAACGCCCATCGCGTATCCAATTTTTAAATGTAAAAGTAGTAGCGCCCACGCCCACGATCATATAGGGATAGTAGAACTTGGATCCAATTTTTAAATGTAGTAGCGAATTCCTGCAGCTTCCCTGCACACATTAACCATCACGCATCCATTATTTGAATGTCGGCCTGCGCCGCCTCCTGGTGGAAGCTCAGGAAGCCGTCAAAGCACGCCGCGGGCGTGTCCGGCCTCGTCGTCTTGCTCACCTCGGCGAACATCCTGACAACAAAACAATGAGAACCACAGTAATTTCTGTGAGCTCACATGGTAACAGACAATGTCAAATTGTCACAGGAACAAGAGGCACCATTGATGGACTCACTTGTAGATCCTGACGACGTTCTCCATCGCCGGCGCGTTGTGCAGCGCCTCCAGCGCCACCTTCTGAGCCTGCTCCCTCCGCTTGGCCTCCTGAAACAAAAATTTCTAGCATCGGTTCAGTTCAGAGTTCATTCAGGTAGAACAACTGACAGAGACAAGCCCATCTGAATATCTGATGATCACACACCTTGCCGAGGGAGTTGAGCTTCACCGGCACTGGCACGTGGGCGGCCGACGAGGGCCGCCGCTTGAAGGAGATCTGCGTGCTAATTAGTGGGTGATCTGTAAGAACAACAATTACTTCATGAGTATGGAGTACTGAATGAAGCAGCAGTCTACGCCATATTCAGACCAAGATAACAGGAGCAAAATAGTTGAGCACTAACATGAAAACAAAATCAACACATGTTGCAAAATTTGTGCACGAACACCAGCATGATGACATGAATCTGCACTTGCTATGTATTTGAGCAAGATCTCATCCACTTCATATGGAAACAATTTAATGAGACAAAAATCAAGAAGCAATTGGTTTGAGCATATTCCGGTATTTACAAGTAAGACAGAGCATTTTTGCCAACCAAGTTTTGTATGATGTATGGGAAGAGAAAAGCGCATGGTGGTCAGGGCTAACCGTGAGAAGTGGAGGCGCAAAAGGGGGACTCTACTAGTGGGATTCAGAGGAGGCAGAAGAGCACCAGGGGCAGTGGTGCTGCACTCCAGTCCTCGGCAGAGTCGGAAAAGAGGGACATCGGGGGAGTTGAACGGCATTGGGTTGCATCGTTGAACGGCCTTGGGTTGCAGCGTTGAACGACCTTGACGATGTAGTTGGAGAGGCGTGTGAGCTTCGTCCAAAAGGCTCCCATGGCGGCCAAGTAGGGAGAGCGCACCACCACCTAAGAGCAACAACAGATGACGACGAGGATGAAGGATAGGAAGCTACAGAGGCGCACATGAGGTTGACGACCAGTGGTTTGCCAGCAGCGCGCGGGAGGGAAGGTGTTGTTACGTTGGAAGCAGAGGAGGCCGCCTCTGACGTGGATCCAGTGGTAGGAAGGCACCGTCGCGGTGGATCCAGGTGCAGGGGGGCCGCTGTCACGGTGGATCCAAGGGCAGGGGCAGGGGGCCGCCACCGCGATGGATCCAGGGGCAGGAGGCCGCCGGCGCAGGAAGGCACCGTTGCGGTGGCTGGCCGCGGTGGCCGACAGAGGTCCGGCGGTGGGGGCGTGATGGGGATGGAGGGCGGCGGCTGGAGGCGATCTGGGGATAGAGAGAGGTGCGCCAGGGTCGGGGCGGCGGTGGTGGTAGGCACGTCGGGGCCGGGGCGACGGCAGCGGGAAACGCGTCGGGGTTGGGACGGCGGCAGCGAGTCAACGGGAGGCACGCTGGAGCCAGAGGCTGGAG
>CBQS010234229.1:0-11192 GCA_900070015.1 Hordeum bulbosum | reverse complement strand
GCCGAGCCGGGTGGCGTCGGGTAGGCGCTGCAGAGGGAGGAGGGGGACGTGGTTCTGGCGCGCGGGGGAGAACCCGAGGTGGTCGGGGGCGCGGGGTCAACCCTCTGGAGCACGGCTGCGTGCTCTAGAGCGCGACTTTGGCTGGCATGCACGCGTTCTCGTGCGCCACTCTTGTCCTGACACGTTTGGGAGCTACTGGAAATGCCCTGGGTGGCGTAGATGGTAAGCAAAGGTAGGAGAGAGCAGAGAGGAGAGAGATAAACTTGCTGTCCACAGGGGAAAATGAGGGTTTTACCCCATCAATAATTGAGCAACGGCCAGGGCAAGGTTGCCGGAGTTGAGTAGGGAGGGAGGGAGGCATGCGCTTGCGAGGCTGGCCATAGGCCGAGCCGGGTGGCGTCGGGTAGGCGCTACAGAGGGAGGAGGGGGACGTCGTTCTGGCGCGACGCTGACGTCGAGACATGTCTTCTGGTGCGCAGGGGAGGACCCAAGGTGGTCGGGGGCGCGTTGTCAATCCTCTGGAGCATGGCTGCATGGTCTAGAGCACGACTTTGGCCGGCGTGCGTGCGTTCTCGCGCGCCACTCTTGTCCTGATGAGTCTGGGAGCTACTGGAAATGCCCTGGGTGGCGTAGATGGTAAGCAAAGGTAGGAGAGAGCAGAGAGGAGAGAGAGAAACTTGCTATCCACAGGGGGAAATGAGGGTTTTACCCCATCAATAATTGAGCAACGGCCAGGGCAAGGTTGCCAGAGTTGAGTAGGGTCTAGGGAGGAGATGTGGTAAAAATTTGAGGCCTACGAGAACACTAGAAGAGGCCAGAATAGCAATTTTGGTTTTCTGCCAGAAGGTGTTTGACCAATGCTTGGGCTAGTTAAATTGCTTTGATTGGCATGAGACTAAACAAGAATGATTGTCAGGTAGAAATGAGGTTGATCACAAAGTTTGAGCCCATTTGAAGAAAGTTGCCAATGTAACATTTGCAAACCTTAGAAATGGACAGAAACAGGTTTGCTTATATCTAGATAGGCTATCTCATTCTCCTTGATGCACCACTTGGCGTAGTTGCACCATTAGGGGTTTAGAACATGTCCACAAAATTTGGGATCAAATGGAGTTACTTGGCAATGTAAAGTTGCTCAAATTTGGTTCTGCTCGGAGAGGGTTTTGGGGCATTTTGGTGAACCAAAACTATTGGGATTGAGATGAAACTTGACAGGGTCATCACATTAGGCATATGTGACTTGATGGAATTTTCTTGGATTTGTTTGATGATATTTCTTATAGAAATATTTCAAATACTTGAGATGAACATAAATGGTTTTGAAGGGTTTTATCCAATATTTTGAGCATGACCATGTGTTGAAACTCATATAGGTCTAGTGAGTTTCCCTAAATTTTTTCAATTTTTTTGAAAGCATTAAAATAACTTTTCCTTATAAAAGACCATTTTTGGCCTCAGGAAAAGGTATTTAAATAAAATACAAAAATACCTTTTAAAAATATATTTTTGTGGTTTTGCGGAGTCTTCTAGGTAATAAGTTCCAAATAAAATATTTGAGGGAGAATATTTTCCCTAATTTGAGGACTTGTAGCACTCCCTCCATTTTTATATACAAGGCCACAAACCCATATTACAGGTATCAAGGCAAAAGTTAATACCTTTTAGGTCAATGTTGCAAGACAACTTGTCTCCTTATTTTTCTCATGCACATCAAGCCAATGATCTCACTCCCGTATGCATGCAAGGGATAATTAATGTCCTTTGTTAATACTACGAGGCATCAATTAGTGTTAGTGGCCTTGTATTTTTGCAAATTGTAATTTGATAGTGGCCTTGTATATAAAAATGAAGGGAGTACAAACCTCAATTCAGGGCGTTTTGAAAACCTAAATTAAATAAATGCCTTTTGGCCAAATTAATATTTTTTTAAAATAGTTTTATGTCCTATACACATGGTATGATCATTGGACAAGGATTTAGATCAAGGAGATGAGTTCTCAGAGCAGGAGGTTTTTTGTGAATTGAAACACAAACAAGCAAACAAGGAAATAACAATCAACTCAAGCATGCACATCCATGCAAAAAAAAATAATTGGTCCAAAATTTTAAAATTATGATTATAGCAAGGTGATACAAACACAGGGTGTGACACCAAGGTAACTAACCGAATTACGAGACGAAAGCAGCAGCAGCAGCAACAACAACAAAACCTTTAGTCCCGAACCATTAGGGTTAGGCTAGAGCTGAGACTCATAAGATCTCGAAAACAACTCATGGTTCTGGCACATGGATAGCTAACTTGCACGCACTCCTGCCCATGGCTAGTTCTTTGGTGATATTTCAGTCCTAAGCAAGGATCACTAAACTTTTTTTGTCACTAATAATTGCCCTTGCATTGCAACGGGATATAAATATTCTAGTATGTTATTTACCTGCCTATATTAATGTGATTGTGTAAATAAATGTTATCAAATCCTGCCCATGATTTACCTACCTATATAAATTTTAGGATTTTATTTGGTAAAATTTATTGGCTTACCAAAGAAAACATAATTTTATTTGGTAAGTCGATAAAAGGTGGGACAATTAAGACGGTTTTCAAGGAACACCTGTGAATAAAAACAAAGATAGGAGGGAAAAAATCAAAATGGAAAGGGGGAGTAGGAACGTACGTAAGGTTGGAGGAAGCACTCTGCCTGGCGGGTAAAGGAATGCTGTTCTTTTTTGAAGTAGTAGAGATGTTTGTATGTTCATGTATGTAAGATGCACCATTTTCTTTTGATTATGAGGCTTTGTATCTCTCTAACCCGTTGTAATGTACTACAGGGTTCGTTTCCATTATGGTCATCCTGATATTTTTGATAGACTCTTCCATATTACTAGGGGTGGCATAAGTAAAGCTTCGAAGACTATAAATTTAAGCGAAGATATCTTTTCAGGTAAGTCTACATCTCTTATGAACATTTCAGACATCCCTTACCTAAAATGCATTTATTGAATACATTTTCTTAGGTTTTAATTCAACAATGAGGGAAGGAAATATCACACATCATGAGTATATGCAAGTTGGTAAAGGACGTGATGTGGGGATGAACCAAATTTCAAGCTTTGAAGCTAAGGTTGCCAATGGAAATGGTGAACAAACATTGAGTCGTGACATCTATCGTCTTGGACGCAGATTTGACTTCTACAGAATGCTGTCTTTCTACTTCACTACAGTTGGCTTTTATTTCAGTAGTATGGTAAGAATACATTAACTGAAGGTATCTAGGTGTAACATTCTCTCTAAAAAATGCCGATGTTATTCCTTGTTTCTGATGCATTTATTATTGGACTGTATGATAGAACCATGCTAAACATTTAGATAAAAATCCAATTGTGAGGGCTCTTTATAGATTATTAAAAAGACTCCGCAAAATAAAACGGGAGAATTAGATGGAGATGGTTGAAGTTCAAGCCATTTATTTCATCATGACCAGTATGTTAAAATGGTAATTAGCAATATCATCCTTTACACCAAAATCAACAATATTTGCCATCATTAATGGATATTCCTAAAATGGCCCTTTTTAGGATTTTAGTTATTATTCATAAACGTAACTTATAGTTTAGCCATGGTGTCAAACACACAATGTGCTCATTCTGCATATTCTGGGATACTGACATCCATAGTTCCTTCTTTCAGGTTACTGTACTTACAGTCTATGTATTTTTGTATGGGAGGTTATATCTCGTCATGAGTGGTCTGGAAAAGTCTATTGTGCTGGATCTACGTGTTAAGGACGACATCAAGCCTCTTGAAAATGCACTGGCTTCACAGTCTGTCTTCCAGCTTGGGTTGCTGCTTGTCCTCCCTATGGTCATGGAAGTTGGCTTAGAGAAGGGATTCCGCACAGCAGTAGGAGAGTTCATCATCATGCAGCTTCAGTTGGCCTCTGTGTTCTTCACATTCCAGCTTGGCACCAAAACACACTACTATGGGCGAACAATACTCCATGGTGGCGCTAAATACAGACCTACGGGCCGTGGATTTGTTGTGTACCACGCGAAGTTTGCTGATAATTATCGCATGTACTCCCGAAGCCACTTTGTTAAAGGACTTGAGCTGTTAATACTTCTGGTTGTATATCTGGCCTATGGAAAATCCTACCGCAGCACGAGCCTGTACCTATTTGTCACCTTCTCCATATGGTTCCTGGTGGCATCTTGGCTATTTGCACCATTTATCTTCAATCCGTCATGCTTTGAGTGGCAGAAGACGGTTGATGATTGGACAGATTGGAGGAAATGGATGGGTAACCGTGGGGGTATCGGTATGTCTGTGGATCAAAGCTGGGAGGCTTGGTGGATAGGTGAGCAGGAGCACCTCAGGAAAACCAGCATTCGCGCTCTTGTCTTGGAAATCCTCCTCTCTCTTCGTTTCTTGATCTACCAGTATGGTATAGTGTATCATCTCAACATTGCACGCCGCAGCACAAGCATCCTGGTACTTTTCACTACATATGATGTGCTGCCTTATTTGCTTAATATTTAGTTCATAGAGTTGCAGCGTATCATACTATACTTTCCATTTGCTATCGACTTGTAGGTCTATGGATTATCATGGCTGGTTATGCTGACGGTTCTAGTAGTTTTGAAGGTAACACTTAGGCCTTTGGTCTTGACCAGTTTCCTCCAATGCTTAAAAATCTTACCATCTGGATGTTGTACCTTGTCTTCAGATGGTTTCAATAGGACGGCAGAAATTTGGGACAGACTTGCAGCTTATGTTCCGCATCCTGAAGGGCCTTCTCTTTCTTGGCTTTATCTCTGTGATGTCGGTCCTATTTGTTGTATGCAGCCTCACGATTTCAGATGTCTTTGCTAGTATTCTCGGGTTCCTACCAACTGGTTGGTGTATTCTTCTGGTGAGTAAAACCTTTGTTTACCTACTTTTGCATAGCGAAGTGTTCTAAAAAAGATGGAATTCCTTGCATTCCTACCTGCTTATGAGCACGGAACCAGATACTAACAAACATTTAGCCTCTTAATTCTTGAGCAGTTGATTGACAAGCTCATTGAACAGAAGCAAATCAGCTTATGAGTGATTTATATTGTTTATTGTGCACAGATTGGGCAGGCATGCGCTCCACTGATTAAGAAGACTACGCTGTGGGACTCCATCATGGAGCTAGGGAGGGCATACGACAACATCATGGGTCTCGTCCTCTTCCTTCCAATCGGCTTCTTGTCGTGGTTTCCCTTCGTCTCAGAGTTCCAGACACGGTTGCTCTTCAACCAAGCCTTCAGCCGGGGCCTCCAGATCTCAAGGATCCTTGCCGGCCAGAAGGACATTGGGGAGTTTGAGTGACCAGTGAACTCGCATAGACAGGATACATGTGCATGTGCGGTGATCAATTTTTTTGGCGTATGTTCCGTGATTAAGGATGTCGATAAGTAATTATGTGTGACACGAAGCAATTTGGACCAAACATCCCATCACCACAGATCGCATCACGTCACCGTATGCATGCATAAATAACAAAACTGATGCCAGTAGGAATCTTTTGGTTTTCAGTTTTTAAAATCCTTTATCTATTAAATAAAAAAGGCGATTAAAATATGTTTTCACTATTAAATCTGTCTCGATGATATCTTTGAAACTAGATCTTATATCGTTATGTTTTGATAAATTTTTTATTATTAAAAGTTGCCATGTGTATTACATATAAATTATCATGGTGTTTACATTAAAGTTGTCATGATATTTTTTAACTATTTTTTCTTCTATGTTTAAAGTAAATTTTGACATATTATAAAAAAAGAAATTAAGAAAGTAAACTTTTTATGATGAATACTAAAATTTGCTATGATCCATGAAATTATTCTGACATGGTTCATAATTAAAAAGAAATTTGTTGTTAATTACTTAAAAGATGCATGTTCAATGGCTTAATTTTTTTGTGAACCATAAACTAAAGTTGTCATGGTGAATTACTTAAATTTGCCATGATTCATGAACTAAAATTTGCGATGATATATGAACTAAAATTTGCCATGGTTTAGAAGAGAAGGCTAGATGAAACATATCATGGCAATTGTAGTGCGAACATTGGCAAATTTAGTGTATATATACTGGGCATTTTTGGGCCGGACCGGGCAAAAAAAAGCCCGGTGCTAAAAACCCATGCTCGAGCCCGGCCTTGCCTGATCATCGGGCCTAAATTTTGGGCCCAAGCCCGGCCTGAGACGGAAAAAGCCCGACTGAGCCTGACCGGTTCGGTCTGACTGCGGCTTAATTTTATTTTTGATAGGCCCGAGCCCGGCCCGACATGACCATCGGGCTCAACTTTTTGGGCCGAGCCCGGCGCTTGGCTCGGCCCGGAATTTTCGGGCCGGGTCGGGCCGGCCGGTTGGGCTGTCCATGCCCATGTATAAGTGTATATGTCATGGCAACTTTTGCCCCCTCCACCCCTCTCAAAAAAAGTTGTCAAAATATATCAATGTGGGATCTAGTTTTGAAGATCTCGCCGAGACAGATTTAATGATAAAATTAATTTTTAATCGGATTTTTTATTTAAGAGATCAAATATTTTGAAGTCCGAAAAACCAAAAGATTTCGCTGATGTCTTTTGTTTGATGTGGCAAGATGAATGATAGTCGGAGGTTTGGATCATGTTGCTTCGTGCCGTACGTATGGCATTTATCATTTGGGTGGTAAAGAATAGTATATGACATGCTAGGAGACTAATATCAATTATTGCTATATAACCAAGGTGCTTACAAAAGTAGTATTTGTATATTTTGTCATTATGTGCCGCCATGTTACATACTACTACTATTTTGTGCACCAGGTCATGTGTATGTGCTTGTGAAGCCTTGCAAGCATATGTTTTTACAGCTATGCATCACATTGCACTCCAATTCTTCTTCTTGAATATGCACACACCGGAGTATTTTAGCGTATAGCATCGGTGCAAGTTCCTCCGGGCGCGCTCCATTGATGCATTGATGCATTGATCTTCCCAAAATAGGGTGTATTTGTTGTGTCCAACCATCGCCTTTCTTGACGTCCTAAACATGTCCACCAATTCCTTCTTAGGAAAGTCCCTAGCGAGCATCCAATGGTTGTCTCAATCAGCACTGTCTTGTCTTCGTAGGAACGTTTGAGGGTTGTAGTTTTGTGAAAGTTCACCCGCAACCCATAGGCGAGCACGCTTTCAACTCTATGTCATCATGTTTCAGAAATATGATGATGATATCCGCTAAAATCAAAAGTCGGTGACTGAAGCTAACTCCTATCAGTGGAGTTAGGATTCCATACCAAAGGCCACACTAAACAGTCGTTGCAAAGGTTCCATGATGCAGATGAATGGATAACCTTGGTGAAGACCTCTGCAATTGTAGAGAGGTGCTCCGGGTATCCTCATTTACCATATCCGCATGGACGATGTAGCAAGAAGTCCAGAAATCCATGATGGCCACCTGGTGCCAAAACCCATCATCCACAAGACCTCTAGCAGGAAAGGCCAAGTCAAATGCCATGGAAATATTAACTTAAGCATGACCACGGGTTGTTTCACCAGTCGTCTGGTTGTGCACTGAGCTAGCATAAAATTGTCATGGACGGAGGCACTCTGGTGTGTTCCAACCTGACGAGGTAGGTCCTTCGCTAGCCGACAACCTATGAATATTATCAAAATTTTGACAACGCCATGCACAAGACTTCATTTATGTAGTCCCGTAGTTCCACTGCACCTTCCTTCTTAGATAGTAGTGAAATAAGCGCTTTGTTGATCGATGGCATGCCCCACATGTCGTCATGATGGAAAGACTCAAGGGCCTTCATAAAATCTTCTTGAATGATATTCCATCATGTCGTGTAGAATCGTACCATAAAACCGTTCGGTCTTGGTGCCTTATCTAGTTTTGGAGACTTTAGGACTTTGAGCACTCCGACCGACGTGAATGACACCTCAAGGTGTTGTAGATCATATGCAGGGAGGTTGAGCACCTCAAGGTTGAGCGCATGATCCCGTGCCGGCATGGATCCAAACGGTTTGCCATAGTAATCATCAACAGCTTTGCCATAGTAACATGAACCACCTTGTGCCGCAAAGATATGATGACGTTCTTCCATTCCTGGTGTCGACGGTATTGATGGAAATCGAATATTGGTAACCCCATCCTTGAGATGCAAGGGTGTGGATTTTTGTCTTGCAATCGTTCGTTCAAGAGGACATAGGCTTAGTAGCTTCCTTTCCAAAAGTTTGCGCAACCCAAATTTGACCGAAACTAGCTCCCGAGATCTAAGAGCACATCCAAACGCAAAATTATCTCAAATGCAATGGTGATCTGCAGATGTATGTTCCCAATCCATTTATCACTCCACCTTTGCAGTTGTATTGCGGTGATTCGTAGCATATTATTCAGTATGATGAAGGGATTGCTAGTTGATGGCGTAGAATTCCATGCTTCTTGAACCATGTCCATGAATCCAGGTACTTTCGTCCAAAAAACCTTGAACATAAAATGCTTGCCGAAGTGGAAATCCGCGCTCAAATTCGACAGAAGCGTGCAGTGATTAAACACCATAGAGCCCAATGTTGAAATGTAGCAGGAAGGTTAGACATCCTCCTAGGAGTTTAGCGCAAAGACATGATCGATCTTTTCCTTGAACATGCCCTGTCATTGGACCATGTTTATCTCCTCCCATTGAGGTAGAATTCTTTCAGTTCCAACGATTTAGTTCAGACCAGAAACAAGATATCATTCGCCAATTAATCGATGCATTGTTCTTATCTTCTAGGTTTACCAAAAGATAAAAAAATTCTACGACCATCCATGGACGTGCGTGTAAGTCATGAATATCCACCATCTCTTGCAAAAAATCCAAGCTTTGCCGCGTCCAAGTCTGGCCCGTAGATGCCCGTGAGCCACCATGAAAGTGTAACACCCAATATGCGGTCCTATCCTCACCAAAACTTGAAAGTCTCGCTAAGGATATAATCACATATCGGAGATACTTTAACAAGGTGGATATAATCATAAATACATGTAATGAAGAGAAGAGAATACAGGATATAGGCTTACACTCGCCACAAGCTACAACATGCATATCTCAATACATCAATAGATAGCAATCATCATTCAAAAGAGCAGGATCCGACTATGGATGAAACAAATGAAAGAAGACGACGTCCACCCTTCTAATCCCAGGCTACCAACCGGGAACCCATCCTATGATTGTCGAAGAAGAAGAAGAACTCCAAATAGAACAAGCATCATTCTCACATCAAGCATCACATTACCTGTACCTGCACATGTTGTTGTAGTAATCTGTGAGCCTTTAAAAGACTCAACAATCTCATTATCAAGGGTATAAAAACTAGCAAAGCTTAACGGGTGAGAAATGGTTAAGTGGTGAGGCTGCACCAAGCACTAACAGTTTATATCTCGCTAACTTACGAGTACAAGAATAAGAAGAATGATCTAGACATAAACAGACGTGAGCGATCAAGAAATGATCGTGAACACCTACTTACGAGTCAATCATAACCCCATCGTGTCCACTTCTTTGACATGCCTAGAATCTCGCTTTCAAGAAGAACGATCCATGAAGTAGACGAACGAGCATAGTCAACGAATCCTCACACTCTGAAACGGTTTTGGACCTCTAGAAGGAGAAGCATAGCCAAAACTATAAAAATGACATGGTAAACACCACAAAATATTCATGACATGATGCACAATCAAATATGATGCATGTACATTCAATTATGCATGAGATGGCGAGGCACAACAATCAACCACTACACATTAAGTGAAGTTCAATATGCAGTGAGTCGCATATTGGCGAAAGTCCACAATTGAATTATTTAATTCACTCTCCTATATTGTCTCAAAAAATTTAAATGTTGTTAAACGTGGCAAGAGGTCAAGCATAAATAAATTACATATCTAGGCAATTTAAATGTGTCCGTAAACAACAAATATTCTTTCCGAAACTACCACAGATGCAAATTTCAAATTAGGTGATGTTCTGTCCTAAACACAATTGTTGAACAAGAAGATAAAGTGCACCATGCTATTCTACATGTTTTCCTAAGCAATTTACATATATAGATCATTTAATTTGAAGCTTTGGTTAAATATATATGAGACCAACCGTTTAACAAGACATGAGTGCAAAAATGCATGCAAACAACAACGACAAACATTTTAGTCATGGATGAAATTGTATATTATGAATCTACATGAAATTCTAAGCAAGTTTCATATACGACATGATCAAAATGGAGCCATGTTTCACAAGATGCAATAAGCATAAGTTTTAGTTATAATCTACCAAAACATTGTGATGCCTAATTAAGAGCAACAAAACATCAATCTACATGATACTATCATCGATGAAAGTGATATGCACTTAAATTAAGGTTAACATTCTACAATTTTCATACAAGGTTCAGGTTCATAGGCATCAAGGTTATTTTAATATGATTTTTTTTCCAAAATGCAATGTTCTCTTAAAGTTTAGGGAATTAGTGAAAATCTAGGATGCCAAATAGTAACTTCATGATGTTGTCTTGGGATGCACAAAACAGTAGTTAAAGCAAATCTAAGATTTATGAAAATGATATGTACAGGACGAATACATGGAAATTTTCATTTTATTTCATTGCCACAAATTCACATGTTTCCTCGATTAATTGTTATGAATTGTACAAAATGGAATTTTCTGTTAACATGACAACAATTTTAACATGACAACCACTTTAGTGCAAGGAATTAACATGGCAAAAATCTTTATCATGGAAACCCAGGGCCATAAATCAAATTACACATTAAAAATATCAAACCGCATGAAGAAATCACATGCATATGAGATATGGATTTGGGGCAATGATCAATGAAAGTTTGAATGTTTTAGTTGTTTCTACAGTTTGGTTCATGATGCACTTTTGCAATAATGATTACATCATATAGATGAATCCTATCATGAACGTATATTCCACCACCTTGTGGAGCACAAAGTGTAGATAATTTTTCATATATAGAATATTTTCAACGGGTGAACATGCACAAGGTTATAGGTATTACAAAATGCTATTATGCTGATAAAACGAGCAATTTTCCAGACTTGGAGAAAATACACCCTCATGGAAAAATGGAACGAAGCGGTTCCGGATGCCATTTGGATCAGGGATTGGAGC
>CBQS010234227.1:47-13349 GCA_900070015.1 Hordeum bulbosum | reverse complement strand
ATTCATGACAGATTTCTCTTTTTTGTTTCTCGATATATGTTTCGTATTTTGATCTGAATTTTTTAGGAGTTATCTTAATATATGTTGTGAACATGCATGATTTTTTTTAGATTTTTTTGTAATGTTTAAATTTAAATGAAGACCACAAGGCATACGGTGACATGGTCACCTGATCTCTGTCCCGACTGGAGTGGCCCATCTGAAGATCCAAGACACCAATCGCAGTGGCTCGCCCACACTATTATCCGCGCAAGCAGACATCTCATCCCAAATCCCGATTTCTCATCGCACCCCATCCGCTTCGACTCCCCCCGGAGCCGAGGTCGTCGCCTTCCCACTCTGCGGCTCGCCCCACCAGCCCCAATGGCGACCGCGTGCCCGCCCCTCTCGCTGCCGTCCACTTCCCTCCTCCGCATGACAACCCGCGCCGGCGCAGGCCCCGCCCGCCAGCCGCTCCCCTCCATCCGCTGCAGCGCCGTCGGAGGTGAGCTGCCCCCTCCTCTGTTCACCAGTTCGGTGGCTTGGCACAAGATTTTTATGGGAGATGTAAGCGTCTAGGGGTTATTTTGGTTGGGGGGTGTTTCAGAGGCTGTTGCGGAGGTGGCTGTGGCCGGGACGGCGGAGGAGCCGCTGCTGGTGAGCGCAATCAAGGGGAAGAAGGTGGAGAGGCCGCCTGTCTGGCTCATGAGGCAGGCCGGGAGGTACATGAAGGCAGGTTCATTCTAAATAACGACATGATCTGAAACGGCACTTATTCTCTTCACAAGCATTTCCCAGTTAGCACCCAGGCATGCAATTAGAGAAATAAAGTCGAAAACAGTTAGAGAAAGATAGTCAATAACTCAAGACGCAACTGGACAGAGCGAATTTAAATTACTTGAAGTTGCTATGGTTTCAGTAAGAATTGAGCCTGAGAAAATCACATCGAACTATAAGTCTATAACAAGATAATACATGATTGTAAACCAGAGGCTGGCATAACTATCTCCAGAATGCAGAAATAGTGACCATTCCTATTGTATCCTATTTTCAGATCCTCCAGGTACGATTTTAATTACAGTTCTGTTCATAAAAAAAAAAATCAAGTTGTTGGACGGCAGAATATATTTTGTTTATTTTTAAAGTAAACATGAAATTTTCTTTTCATGGTTTTTACCACTAATGAGGCAGCGAACTAGACTCTTAATTGTTTGAGTAATGACTGATCGCTCCTTTTCGTTGTGCTATTTTTCTTTTGTACCAAGAAAAGAGGGCCTTTCTTTTCTTAACATGTTGGCATTTTGATTTTTGTAACAGAGCTACCAAAATCTCTGTGAGAAATATCCTTTGTTCCGTGAAAGATCAGAAAATGTTGACCTTGTTGTTGAGATCTCTCTGCAGCCATGGAAGGTTTTCAAGCCTGATGGAGTAAGCTGTGGACTTTGGCCCTTTCTGTATGTTTTTTGAAATTTCTCTTTTGCAAGTCTCAAAGGCTTACACAACTTGAGATGTTGCCAGTATCTGATGTTCAATTATTGATGCACTTTTTTTTGGTCATTTGCCTTTCCTAGGTTATCTTGTTCTCGGATATCCTTACTCCACTTCCTGGGATGAACATACCTTTTGACATTGTGAAAGGAAAAGGTCCAGTGATATATGATCCCTTAAGAACAGCAGCGGCTGTGAACGAAGTCAGAGAATTCGTTCCAGAGGAGTGGGTCCCTTATGTAGGACAGGCTTTAAATTTGCTGCGAGGAGAGGTTAGTATACTTTTCAGAGTTCAGGCATGGGAATTTGAAATAGGTGTTTCTTTCAGAAGCATTCTTGGATACTTGGATAGCAACATTTCATTTACACTTTTATGGTCCATCCACACCTTTCTTCTTCAAAGTGTGACATTCTAATAGATCAATTATCAAGTTGCTAACTAGTTGTATCAATTTCTCAATGTTGCATTACTTGGAGCTTTTCAGAGTCATGATAATATTGTAGATAAGTTGAATCATGATAGCGTTATAACTGAATCTGAGAAGCTCGCGTGCTTGCTTTTGCATTGGTTTCATGGCTTCATTGGAACTCCACATTTTAGAAGCTATAACTTCATCTGATTCTTAAATTACCCATTGTACCTCTATTTGGTCCTCTGTCCGTAAACAACTTTTAG
This sequence comes from Hordeum bulbosum, assembly GCA_900070015.1. Taxonomy (NCBI): domain Eukaryota; kingdom Viridiplantae; phylum Streptophyta; class Magnoliopsida; order Poales; family Poaceae; genus Hordeum; species Hordeum bulbosum. Next base: position 11,206 of record CBQS010234227.1, on the reverse strand, counting down.
ATACTTTTGATATATTCTTTACTTTTGGAGACTTGCTTTGTTATGACCGCTATACAATATAGCGGAGGGGGCCCATTGGCGCAGGCAGTTAAAAGGCCTGGCCCAACTATCTTATCGTTATTAGGGGCTTAGCCCAGTTTATCATATTTGTTAGCATAGGGAGATTATATATACTCATGTAAGGACTCAGTTTTAATCAAGCAGAAGCAATCATATTTGCTCGGCTCCCATCAGGAGCCGGCACCTCAAACCCTAGCCGCCTCGGTTCTCCGCCGTCACCGAGCTCGGCGCCCTGCCCGCCCCAGTCGACGTGGAGGGCGCGTCAGCACCCGCTCCTGCGACCGCCCTCGTGGTCTCCCTCCATGCCCTCGCGGGTATACGGGCGGAGAAGACTATGCTGCTGCAGGTGACAATCAATGGGGAGCGCCTCCTAGCCCTCCTGGATACAGGCTCCACACATAACTTTCTGCCCGAGTCTACCATGCGTTGCCTGGCGCTCCATTCGACGGGCGGGGAACAACTCCGGGTTACCGTGGCTAACGGTGACCTCCACTGCCAGGAGATTGTGCGGCATGTCCCCATCGTCATCGGCGACGAGCACTTCGCCATCACATGCGTGAGCATCGACTTGGGCTGTTTTGACTTCATCCTCGGCGTTGACTTTTTGCGGACCCTGGGTCCCATCCTTTGGGACTTCGACGCCCTGTCGATGACCTTCTGGTGCCTGGTCGCGGCGGTTGGTGAAAGGGCGTGGGTGGCGCTGCACCAGTGGCCCCTCAGCCACAGCTTGTGGCGGCTGCCGCCGAACCAGAGCCGCTCCTATTGGCTCGTCTTCTGCAGCAGCACGACGACCTCATCGACGAGCCCGAGGGCCTCCCGCAGGCCCGAGTCTACGACCACCGCATTCACCTCCTTTCGGGCACAGACCCCGTCGCCGTACGGCCATACCGCTACCCACAGCTTCAGAAGGACGAGCTGGAGCGACAGTGCGCGGTCATGCTCGCCTTGGGCATCATCCGGATCTCTACCTCGCCGTTCTCGGCGCCGGTGCTCCTCGTTTGCAAGACTGACGGCTCATGGCGCTTCTGCATCGACTATCGTGCTCTTAACGCCAAGACGTCCGAGGACAAATTTCCATACCAGTCGTGGATGAGCTTCTGGACGAGCTACACGGGGCACGCTTCTTCACTAAGCTCGACCTTCGCTCAGGCTACCACCAAGTTCGGATGCACCCGGACGACGTCGCCAAGACGGCATTTCGCACCCATCACGACCACTTCGAGTTCTTGGTGATGCCTTTCGGCCTCTCCAATGCACCGGCGACATTCCAGGCCTTGATGAACGACGTCCTTCGCCCCTACTTACGGCGGTTTGTGCTCGTTTTCTTCGACGACATTCTCATCTACAGCTCCTCATGGGCGGAGCACTTGCAACACGTCGCCATCATCTTCAACGAGCTTCGGGCGCACCAGCTGCACCTCAAGCGCTCGAAGTGCTCATTCGGCATGACGTCCGTCGCCTATCTCTGCCACGTCAGCTCGGCAGAGGGAGTCGCCATGGATGCCGACAAGGTCGCAGCTGTCGCGTCCTGGCCGGGGCCGCACTCGCCGCGGGCCCTCTGCGGTTTTCTGGGCCTTGTGGGCTACTACCGGAAGTTCATCCGGGAGTTCGGCCTTATCGCCGCACCGCTCACCCGATTGTTGCGCCGCGACGCCTTCTCTTGGGATGGTGCGGCTGACGCCTTCCAGTCACTTAAGAAGTTTCTTACCACAGGACCGGTCCTCCAGATGTTTGACTTCGATCAGCAGTTCATGGTCGACTGTGATGCTTCGGGAGTGGGGTTCGGCGCCGTCCTGCACCAGGGCGCCGGGCCGCTCGCGTTCTTCAGCAGGCCGTTCGCCGCGCGTCATCACAAGCTCGCGGCCTACGAGCGGGAGCTCATTGGTTTGGTCCTGGCTGTGCGCCACTAGCGGCCGTATCTATGGGGGAGGCCGTTCCTGATTCGCACAGATCACTACAGCCTCAAGTTTCTGCTGGACCAACGCCTATCCACCGTTCCGCAGCACCAGTGGATCAACAAGCTTTTCGGCTTTGACTTCACGATTGAGTACCGGCCCGACCGCCTCAACATCGTGGCGGGCGCCTTGTCCTGCCGCGACACCGACCACGGCGCGGGCGCCACCGACACTGAGGGCGCTGCCCTTTGCATCAGCTCTGGGCCATCGTTCGCCTTCCTCGACGACATCCGCCGAGCCATGGCGACGGCCGCGGATGCGCAGCTCCTTCGGCAGCGCCTCGAGGAGGGCGACTTCCCGGCGCCGTGGCGCCTGGACGACGGGTTACTCCTGCATGGGCGGTGCCTCTTCGTGTTGGATCACGATGATCTCCGTCACCAGGTTATTCTGCTGGCGCACTCGGCCGGCCACGAGGGTGTGCAGAAGACTCTCCACCGCCTCCGTGCCAATTTCCACATTCCGGGTGACCGTGCGCTGGTGCGAGATTGGCTGCGGTCTTGCGTGACGTGCCAGCGCAACAAGACGGAGATACTGCAGCCGGCGGGCCTGCTACAACAACTTGAGGTGCCCTCCCAGGTTTGGGCCGACATCCCCATGGACATTCTTGAGGGCCTCCCCAAGGTGGGTGGCAAGTCCGTCATCCTCACGGTGGTGGACCGTTTCTCCAAGTATGCACACTTCATCGCACTCGGCCACCCCTCACCGCCACCTTCGTCGCGCGTGCCTTTTTCGACGACATCGTTCGCCTCCACGGGTTTCCGTCCTCGATCGTCAGCGACCGTGACCCTGTGTTCACCGGCCATGTTTGGCGTGATCTTTTTCGGATGGCGGGCGTTAAATTACGCCTAAGCACGACATTTCATCCGCAGACCGACGGTCAATCCGAGGTAGTCAACAAGGTAGTTGCTATGTACTTACGCTGCGTTACAGGTGATCGCCCACGGGCTTGGGTGGACTGGCTCTATTGGGCGGAGTACTGCTACAACACCTCCTACCACTCCGCCCTGCGTGCCACCCCCTTCGAGGTGGTCTACGGTCGTTCCCCACCTTCCATCCTGCCATTCCAACCCGGGACGGCTCGGACTGAGGCGGCGAGCGCCCTTCTTCGCGGCCGGGATGAGATCCTCGCCGAGGTGCGCCAGTGTCTTCTTTAGGCCCAGCAGCTGTCCAAGAAATACTACGACGCCCACCACCACGAGGCGGAGTTTGCAGTGGGCGACTGGGTGTGGTTGCGGCTTCTCCACCGCACTACGCAGTAACTCGACCCCCGCACCAAGCGCAAGTTGCGTCCTCGCTATGCTGGTCCATTTCCGGTGTTGGAACGCATCGGCAACGTTGCCTACCGCCTGCAGCTGCCGCCTGGCGCCCGCATCCACGACGTCTTTCATGTGGGCTTGTTGAAGCCCTTCCGCGGTGAGCCACCGGCGGCTACGCCGGATCTTCCACCGACCTCCGATGGCCGTCTCCTTCCTGGTCCAGCGAAGGCGTTGAAGGCCCAGCAAAGCCGGGGTGTGTGGCGCCTCTTGATCCAGTGGCAAGGCCTTCCGGAGGAGGAGGCTACTTGGGAGCCCCTGGACGAGTTCCGCAAGCAATTCTCCGACTTCCAGCTCAAGGATGAGCTGTTTGCGCAGGCAGGGAGAGATGTTATGACCGGTATACAATATAGCTGGACGGGGCCCATTGGCGCAGGCAGTTAAAAGGCCTGACCCAACTCTCTTATCGTTATTAGGGGCTTAGCCCAGTTTATCATATTTGTTAGCATAGGGAGATTATATATACTCATATAAGGACTCAGTTTTAATCAAGCAGAAGCAATCATATTTGCTCGGCTCCCATCAGGAGCCGGCGCCTCAAACCCTAGCCGCCTCGGTTCTCTCTCTCTCTCGCGCGATCACGGCGCCTCGCCGCCGTCGACCGCGCGCCTCACCTCGTCAACCCCTCTTCCACCCCTATAATCTGAGGCCTCGCCCTGGTAGGGACTCGGTTCCTATCATGCTTACTGGGAGTCTTTAGGCTATATAGTGTCATGCTTTCCATGGCAATAGGCTTCTTCCGTATTTTCATATATGAATTGTATGCAGCTCATTGGCATTGTTATCAGTAGTACTTCCCCCGTTTTTGTATACAAGGCCACTTCGTATTTTTATGTCTAACTTTGACCATTAATTTTACCAACAAAATGTGAGTTATATGCCATAAAAAGTATGCCATTGGATGCACATTTCATAGAACTTTCTGATATATTTTTGATGACATATAACCCATATTCTGTTGACCAAGATTATAAGTCAATGGTTGACACGGAAAACAAATGGCATTGTATACAAAAACGAGGGAGTACCATTACTTTCTGAATCTGTACAATTGCAATAGCACATCCAGTAATGGGTATGCATGGTATTTGTCATGACAAGTGCTCGATATTGCAATATTTATTTACATAACATTTTCATCATTATAATACAATTAGATTATTTATTAACGACACAATTTTGGAGCTGTAAATATCATGGTAATTATTATAATTGGAACAGTTTCAATATTTATTGACTGTTTAAACTAACAGAATATGTTCCTTAAAGAGCATGAGGCTATGAGTGCTCATCTCTGCTGTTGTTTTAGCAGTAACAATCATTTTAACTGGGGGATTCCACTGTTTTCTTCTCAGGTTAAGAATGAAGCTGCTGTGCTTGGTTTTGTTGGAGCTCCCTTTACCTTGGCATCTTATTGCGTGGAGGGAGGTTCATCCAAGAACTTCTCAAAGATAAAGAGAATGGCCTTCGCAGAGCCAGCGGTATTGTAGATAATCCTAGTTCTAATCAATATTTTTTGCACAACGCATTTTATTCCTTCCGAGTCAATTTACTGTTTCTTCCTTCGAAACTATCCCAGTGCTGAATAGGTTGAAACTTGTGGATAGTGCCTTTTGTAGTCGACTTACTGATAGTGCTGCTGTTAGCAATCCCATAATAATAATTTAGTTGGCTTATATAGTTATATATTAATACACTGCAAATGACAGCATTATATTTTATTAGCATGAATCATATGGGAACTCTGTTGTCATATTCATTATTCTTATTTATTGTTCAGTGAATGAAATGAGAGATATGTGGTTGGGTTATGTTTGCTTTCCTTCTAACCTTCTCTGATGTTGTGTGGTCTTGTGAAAATAAATATTGACCTTGATCGCTGCTCTCTGTTAATTGTAGATTCTACATAATTTGCTACAGAAGTTTACAACTTCCATGGCTAACTACATTAAATACCAAGCTGACAATGGCGCCCAAGCTGTCCAAATTTTTGACTCGTGGGCGACAGAACTCAGCCCAGTTGATTTTGAGGAATTCAGCTTGCCATATCTTAAGCAAATCGTGGATTCTGTCAAGGAAACACATCCTGACTTACCTCTGATATTATATGCAAGCGGATCTGGTGGATTGCTGGAAAGGCTTCCGTTGACAGGTGTTGATGTTGTTAGTTTGGACTGGACAGTTGATATGGCTGAGGGTAGGAAACGATTGGGATCCAACATAGCAGTTCAAGGGAACGTGGACCCTGGTGTTCTTTTTGGATCGAAAGAGTTCATAACCAAGCGGATTTACGACACCGTGCAGAAGGCTGGTAGTCAAGGGCATGTATTGAACCTTGGTCATGGCATTAAGGTGGGGACTCCCGAGGAAAATGTTGCCCATTTCTTTGAGGTTGCAAAAGGGATCAGATACTGAAAGACCTTGGTTGTTGAATTTGTTCCTTTCTCCCAGCCAGCAGAAGTTGTAGATGCCACTGCTTGAGGATAGATGCAGGAAGCCACATGTCTAGCATAGGGTACCTGACGAACACATCTTTTTGTGATTGCTTATGTGTTCTGCATTTCAGTTTCCATTTCATTGTAATACTGCAAGCATATGTTGCATATACTAATTGAGGTGTAAGAAAGTGCCTACTTGTTTATACCATGTATACTACGTACTTCAATCTTATCCACCTAGTCGAGAATATCAATTTGTATTTGTATGAAGAAAGCACTCTTACTTAAAATATTTAAGCTGTAAGTTGGATTTATTTATCTGATACTGTTCTTAAGCCTAACTTTGTCTCGAGCTCACTAAATAGTGTTATGGTTTGTCTGTTGGTGTAGTTTATTCAGAAATTTGTACTGCACTTCTCCATGGTTCATTTGCATTGTAATCCCTAATTTGTTAGTAGTATGATGTTTTTGCTTTAAAATGTCAGAAAGTTTTGAACTGTATGCAGTTTTTATTACCTGAACTGTATGCAGCTTTTGATGACTAGTCGAATGATTCCATTAATCAACGCATCCTCATTCTAGTGCTATGCCAAAAAAATATATATTTGAAATACCTGACTCTGCTTACATGCTATGTGTGACGAGCATCAGCCTAACCAATGTTTCCAAGTAAGAATACACTACAGCCAAACTGGTTTATATTGAGAAAATTGATTGTAGAAGTAAGAATACACTACGGCCAAACTGGTTTATATTGAGAAAAATGATTGTAATAGCCTGATATTTGTTATCGGTGTTGATGTTTTCGCAGGTAGTTTCTGGCTAAGCAAACACGTGTCTGTAAAACGTGATTGTTGGGAAACTGCTGACACCCTAAAACGGCTGTAGCTATTTGATATATATAGGGGTATACAAAGGTGTACAATATAGTTTACAAGACATGTACAAAGGCTACGTATAATACAGTCTAACACCCTTCCTTAATCTTAACCGTGGTCTGTGGTATAAAGTAAAGATTGCGCCTACAACCTACAAACTGTGGTTGTGAAAGAGGCTTCGTGAAAATGTCAACAAGTTGATCTTTAGAGGAGACGAACTTGATGTGAAGTAGTTTCCGTGCAACGCGTTCCCTTACAAAATGATAATCAACTTCGATGTGTTTGGTGCAAGCATGAAAAACTGGATTAGACCACAGATATGTTGAACAAATGTTGTCACACCAAAGAATCGGTGGCTGAGCTTAAGAGACGCCCAACTCTCTCAATAAGGATTGTACCCATATGATATCAATTGTGGCATTAACAACCGTCTTGTACTTAGCTTTAGTACTACCGTGAGACACCGTAGATTGTTTGCGAGCGTTCCAGGCGATCAAATTGGGACCAAGGAAGACTGCTTATCCCCCAGTGGATCGTCTGTCATCATGATACCCAGCCCAATCCGCATCGGAGAAGGCTGAGAGCGCTCCAGAGGATGCATGCTGAAGAAGTAATCCATACGAGGCAGCAAGACAGATGTAGCTTAGGATACGCTTCATAGCTGACCAATATGAAGTCCGGGGAGCATGAAGATGCTGACACACACGATTAACTGCAAAAGAGATGTCCGACCGAGTGATAGTCATGTACTACAGACCACCAACAATGTTGCAATACTCAGTGGCATCATCAGAAGTGAGACGATCCCCGTCAAGAACCGACAACCGATCAGTGGCAGCCATCGGAGTAGGAGCAAGCTTGCATTTCAGCATATCTGTTCGGCGCAACAAGTCCAAGGAGTACTTGTGTTGTGTGAGAGTCAACCCAGCCAAGGACCGAGAGACTTCCAACCCAAGAAAATAATGCAAAGTGCCCAAGTCCTTGAGGGCAAACTCACCACTCAGAGCAGAAAGGAGACGGTCAGCAGCAGCATTGGAGGAGCTAATGGGAATAACGTCATCAACATAGAGCATCAGATACGTTGTCACCTCAGGTCGATGGAAGAGAAATAGTGATGTGTCAGCAGTGGATGGAACAAAACCAAGAGCCCGAAGAGTGGAACCAAGCCGAGCATGCCATGCATGCGGAGTCTGCTTCAGCTCGTAAAATGCCTTTACCAGACGACACATGTGATGAGGGCGATCATGATCAGCAAACCCTGGGGGCTGGCGCATATAAACCTCCTCCTCCAAAACACCATAAAGAAAGGCATTCTGGACATCTAGCTCGCGAAGAGACCAGCCTCTAGTAACAGCCAAAGAAAGCAGTAAGCGGATAGTAGTTGGCTTAACAACAAGACCGAAAGTATCTTCGTAGTCAAGACCATACCGCTGTTTGAAGTCTTTAGCCACCAACCGTGCCTTGTAGCATTCAATACAGCCATCAACATGCTTATTGACCTTGAAGACCCACTTGGAATCAATAACATTGACACCAGAGACCGGAGGAACCAACCGCCAAGTACCGCTTTTCAAATGTGCCTGATATTCCTGCTCCATGGCATTCCGCCAGTGCGGAATCCCAAGAGCATCCTAAAAATGTTGAGGTTCAGCAGATGGATCTTCACCCAACTGAGCCACACAAGCTGCAATCCATGCAACCATCCCATACGTGCGTTCCTTTGGACGAACAATCCCAAATTAACTGTGTGTACGAGGCCTTAGAGCGACAACCACTCGTGGCGTTCGTGGTGGCGAAGGCAACACGGACGACACATCAAATGATGCAGACGACGGTGTTGTCGGCATGGTCAAGGCGGACTCGGGCGTTCTAGGCGAGCCAAACGTAGGGCTTGGAGAAGACGGCCCAACAGGAGCCGTGACGGAGGACCCCGAGGAGGCCTCCATGGACGCGCGACCGGGCGATGAGTCGGGCGAAGCTGGCCCAGGCGACGGGGCAGGAGACAGACGCGAGGGTGGGCTAGGCGTGCATGACATATGCACCTGATCGACGTCCCTCAATGGAACAGGGACGGGCGCCTGATCCTCTAGCAGTTCTAGACGAGCTCCACGACCAATACGTGCAACATGGTTAGAAAGCAACCCAGGAGAGTATGCAACATCAACAAACTGATCAGGCAACGGTAAGATGGAAGGCACAAGTGTTTGAGGAGTGGTGTAAGAAGTTGGAAAATAGGAAAAGGGGAACACATTCTCATCGAACACAACGTCACGTGAGATGTAGACACGGTTAGATGGAACATGAAGGCAGTTGTACCCTTTGTGAAGGAACTATACCCAAGAAATACACACTGTTTGGAACAAATTACTAGTATATTCTTATTATAGGGGCGAAGATGAGGCCAACACGCACATCCAAACACTTTTGGGAACGTATAATTTGGAGTTTCATTGAGCAAGAGTTCAAGTGGCGTTTTCATCCCAAGTCCTCGTGTAGGAAGCCTATTCATAAGGAAATATGCGGTGGAAAAAGCATCACTCCAAAAGCGAAACAAAACCGAGGCATGAGCTAAGAAAGTGACGCCAGTTTCAACAATATGACGGTGCTTTCGTTCATCAGCGCCATTCTGGTGATGTGTATCAGGACAAGACACATGATGCGAAATCCCAAGCTTGTTAAAGAACGCACTGAGGTTGTGATACTCACCCCAATCGGATTGGACATGAATAATTTTATGTTTAAGGAGACACTCAACATGAGCTTGGAATTGCAGGAAAACATCAAACACATCAGATTTGCGCTTGATAATATAAAGCCAAGTAAACCGACTATAAGCATCAATAAAATGGACATAAGGCCACCAACAGAAGTTTGGGCATGCCCCCATACATCAGAAAACACAAGCTCAAGTGGAGTGTGGAGTGTTGACGACACGACTCGACTCTGAAAATGAAAATTGATGACTCTTTCCTTCTTGACATGCATCACAAACTGTTACAACATCTTTAATGGACACATCTGGAATATCATGATGATGGAGAACACTACGGACTATGGGGCTAGCAGGATGACCAAGCCGTGCATGTCAATGAGTAGACGACACACGTACACCACTGAAAGCCAGAGGAACATGTGGCATATCAAGTGCATAGAGTCCTTGGCGCATGCGACATCTAAGTAGAACGTCCCTCGTGTCCCGGTCCTTGATAAAAAATAAAAAGGATGAAACTAGTGAAGACATTATTGTCACGAGTAAGTTGAAGAATGGACAACAAACTATGGGGAACAGAAGGGACTCTAAGAACATTGCAGAGATGAAGTGATTTATGTCTGTGAGTTAGAAGCGAAGCCTGACCAACATGCGAGATGTGCATACTTGCTCCGCTGGCGGTGTGAACCTAATCATGACCACAATATGGTTCATGGGTGGAGGGCTTGTCCATCTCACTCATTAGATGATGAGTAGCTCCCGTATCCATGTACCATGTCAGATCAATAGGATACGAGGGAGTGTGTCCATGCTCATGAGTCGCCAAGGCAGCCTGCTTATCATTGCCTTTGCTGTTGTTGCCAATATCGAGAAAGTCTTGTTTGAAGTGACGATGGCAGTGAGAGGCAATGTAGCCCGCAAGGCTTCGTAGATGACAGGGGAGTTGGGCACCATAGGAGGGGCATCGGGCGCATGGGCGACCACCACCCGTCGTTGGAGTTGAAGGCTTGGGGGTCGCGATAGCAGGTCGCTGTGTCTGCTTGCCACCAGGCGTCGACTTGTAGGACTTCCTAACGCCACGCGTGGTGACATTGGCACAAGTGAAGCTCGGGGTGGCACGACGATACTTGACACACTGTTCCCTAGCAAGGAGGCTTGAATAGAGTTATAGAGCTCATGGGGATACAGAGGGGTGTCACGACCATGATCACGTTGAAGTAGTCGGTGATGATGAGGTCGAGAAGCTTGGTCTCCCCAAGCTTAGTGCGGATGGCATGAGCACGCGCCTGCTGCTGAGACGTGAAGCTCGTGTGTACAGTGGACCACGCATCTCGTGAAGAGGTGTCAAAGAGCAAGAGTGACGAGACACCTTCCGTGAGTGAGGACTGGATGGCCGAGAGGATGGCTTGATCCTAAGCCACCCATGCATGATACGACGGGTCATACGACGGTGGGCACGAAAAGGTATCATCGACGTACCCCTCAAGGCAGCGATTGCGGAGAAGAGGTAGCACCTGCACATGCCATGCCAAGTAATTGTTCGGCGTGAGCTTCACCAGAATGAGATGCGCGAAGTAGAACGGTGATGAGATCACTGCATGATCGATAGGAGCAGGTGCATAGAACCCCATAGGCAGAGCACCAGTAGGGACGAGTGCGGGGACATTCGTCTCTAGCATAGAGGCATCGGCAGGCCCACCGTAGGAGGGTCGGAGGGCTGGTGCATCGTATTGCGGGTACGGTGGCGAATATGAACCATAGATCAACGATGCAGGAAGGAACGCTGTTGGAATTATGCCCTAGAG
>CBQS010234220.1:0-10115 GCA_900070015.1 Hordeum bulbosum | reverse complement strand
CACCGGAGGCGGCAGCGGCGAGTTCCGGGTGGTGGAGCGGGTCGTGTGTGAGGAGTCTGGGACGACCATGATGCTCACCCGCACAAGACGATCAAGACGCTCTGCATGGGGAGCGAGCGGGCTCGCGAGGCCAAGGTGCAAGTGTGCCACCGCAAGTTCGAAGATCTTCGTTTCAAAGACAGGGAGTCCATCGAAGATTTCGGGCTGCGGCTCACTGGGCTCGTCGCCGATCTGGAGTTGTATGACGACCCTGTGACGGAGCACAAAGCCATCCAAAAATTCCTACGTGTTGTGCTGTGGAAGTACCGTCCGATGGCCATGGCGATCGAGTCACCGATCGATCTGAAAACCATGTCTATCGAGGAGCTCATCGGGCGCTTCTCTGCTTGCGAGGATCATTATGACCTCAACGACGCCACGCAGGCCACCGGTCGCCTCCTGCTCACCCACGAGGAGTGGGTGGCACGTGAGAGGCAGGGCGGCAACGACAGTGGTTTGCCGTCTGGTGGGGGCAGCGGTGGAAATGGCAGATCGCCCGCCAAACCCAAGCCACAGGGCGGCGGAAAGGGCACACCGGGGAATGCAGCTCGGGCGGCTCCAGCAGCTCGGGCGGCAAGAAGAAAAAGGGGAAGTGCCATCACTGTGGCATCCCAGGGCACTGGAAGGAGTGTCGGACGTGGCTCCGCGAACAAGAGCAAAAGGGGAAACAAGAGCAGGCAAATCTAGTCCAGGCCGGCGACGAACACGACTAGGAATTGTACATGGCCGTGGTCACCAATGTCGACGCGACCGAGCATCACCAAGCTGAGCGACCGCTCGACACCCATGGTGTTTGTCGGGTATGAAGAGGGCTCCAAGGCCTACCGCGCGTACGACCCAGCTACGAAGAAGGTACGAGTCACCCGTGATGTTGTGTTTGAAGAAAGCAGGCCTTGGGTGTGGCGCGATCCGGGCGCGACCGCGGACGCACCAGCGCCGGGAACATTCACCCTGGTCTACACCATTGAACAAGGTGTCTAGGAGCTTGACAGCGGGCTGGACACACCACTGGCCATGCCGTGGAGCGTGGCGCAGTCTGCTGTGGACGAAACGCCACAGAGCGTGCCAACGCCCTCGACACAGACATCGCAGACGCCGCCAACCGCCGCGGTCTCCACGCTGGCAGAGATCACGCCCTGTACACCACAGTCCGAGCGCGGGACACCTGCATCTTTGCCTGGGATCCGCTGGGCCACCCCTCCGTTCCGTGATGATGGACGGGACGTCGACTCGGGGCCGATCTGTTATCGCCGCCTCTCCCGCGTCCTCGACGAGACTGAGGGGAGGCCATCCACGAGGCTATGGAGAGCTGCCTGTTGAGTGCCGAAGAGCCAGGCAATGTGGACGAGTCCCTGGGCAACGCCGCGTGGAAGGGGGCCATGGACACTGAGATGGAGTCCATTGCAGAGAACTCGACATGGGAGCTCTCGCCGCTCCCTCGGGGTCACAAAGCGAACGGGCTAAAGTGGGTCTTCAAAGTGAAGCGTGATCCCAACGGCAACATCATCAATCACAAGGCGCGTCTCGTGGCGAAAGGGTATGCTCAGCGCGAAGGCGTGGACTTTGATGAAGTGTTCGCGCCCGTGGCGCGGATGGAGACCGTGCGCATCTTCCTCGCTCTTGCTGCACACTCCGGCTGGGAGGTTCACCATAAGGACGTAAAATCCGCGCTCCTGAATGGTGACCTCGCCGAGGAGGTATACGTTGCGCAGCCGCCCGGCTATGTCGCTGAAGGGAGCGAGCATCAAGTTTTGAAGCTTCGAAAGGCGCTCTACGGCCTTCGTCTAGCTCCACGAGCATGGTATGCCAAACTTGATGAAACTCTGAGCTCGCTTGGGTTCGTCAGAAGCCCATTGGAACATGCAGTGTACCAGCGAGGCGATGCACACTCATACCTTCTCGTGGGGTTGTATGTGGACGACCTCATCATCACGGGTAGTGACAAGGCTCACATCACTGCCTTCAAGAATAAAATGCAGAGGCTCTTCAAGATGAGTGACTTGGGCCTGCTGAGCTACTACTTGGGCATCGAGGTAACTCAGTCCATGGATAAGATCACTTTGTGTCAGAGGGGGTATGCAGAAAAGATACTTGAAGTGGCAGGAATGAGAGAGTGCAACGGCTATCACACGCCCATGGAGTGCAGACTGAAGCTAAGGAAGGATGATGGAGGGAAAGCTGTTGATACTTCACTTTATCGCAGTGTGGTAGGGAGCTTGAGGTACCTGGTACACACTAGACCAGATATAACACATGCCGTCGGCATCGTCAGCAGGTTCATGGAGAAGCCAACAGCAACGCATTGGGTCGCCGTCAAGCAGATCTTGAGGTATATCCTGAGCACTTTGAGCTACGGGTGCCGATATGTGCGTGGGGGCAGTGGTGTTCTACTTGGCTACAGCGACAGTGACCATGCTGGTGACGTTGGAGACCGCAAGAGCACGTCAGGTCAGATCTTCTTCCTGGGTGAGAACCCCATCTCCTGAACTTCACAAAAGCAAAAGATAGTGGCGATCAGCTCCTGCGAAGCAGAGTATGTGGCTGCTGCAGCGGCAACCTGTCAAGGGCTTTGGCTAAGCATGCTAATTGCAGAGATGAAGGGAGAAGAACCAGCAAAATTCAGGCTCATGGTGGATAACAAATTTGCGATTGCACTGGCAAAGAATCCCGTTCATCACGATCGAAGCAAACACATCGATGTCAAGTTCCACTTCATCTGAGATTGCATGGAGACAGGGCAGGTCAATATCGATTTCGTCGGCACTTATGATCAGGTTGCAGATGCACTGACGAAGGCACTTGGGCGAGTGCGCTTCATAGAGCTGCGGCAGAAGCTGGGGGTCCGACAGATCGGTGAAGAACGCAGAGCTTAAGGGGGAGATTTGTTAGCCTTAGTAAGCTCACATTGCTTAGATTTGTTATTTTCTGTTTTAAATAATGTGTGCATGCGGGATGATGTGACCCATGCATGCATGTAGCTAGGTTGTGGATCAAGTGCTGTTGTACGCACTGACCATGTCTTTCTTTCCCCGTTTTTCCTCCTGGTGAGCGCACACGCTGTGAGACGTGGTCGTGCGATGGCGCGGCCGTCACGGATCATGGCACGCTCGCGGGGAGGTAGTTAGCTCGTTGTAACAGATAAAGAGAAGATAAGCAAAACAAAAAACGCTGTGAAGTGGTTGCGACACAAAACTATATCTCTCTCATCCGTGCCTTCCTTCCCGAACTCGTTCTTCTCTTGTCGGATCGGCAACAACACCAGTCACCAGGTTTAGGATTTGATTAGTTTGGATACCGGAACTCGTCTGTTCTTTTGTTTGTTATGTATGCAACTTATCTCTACTAAATAGCCCAAGGGACATATATATAGACTTGGGGTACAAAGAAGGAAATATAGACTAATACAGGCTTGTAGACCAATACTAATATCCCCCCGCGTATGAGTAACATTGCATTTGAAAAAGTGTAACAATGGAAATCCAAAACCCGTGACTTAAGAGTGTCATAGTAGCACGGGGAGTCTTTAAAACCTGCTAGTCAAGCCAAAAGGGATAACAAGAAGATGGCGCATCAGAGGAAGACACTGCATCAGTAGAAGATACAAGGGAAGTATCAAGAGAAGATGGTGTCGCCGTGTGTAGAACACAGGACACCTGGGACCGAGGAGGCCCCTTTGCCTATTCGGAGGGTGGCACGGCGACGAAGGATGAAATGCCGATGAAACACGTCAGGCACACCAAGGATTTACCCAGGTTTAGGCTGCATGATTGCGTAAAACCCTACTCCTGCTAGATTTGCTTAAGGGGGACCAAGATTGCAGAGTTATGAATGTAGCGGCTCGTCCCGGGAAGGGAATGTGAGCGTTGTGTGCTGTGTACTAGTGTCTAATCTCTGAGGGCCCAACCCTCAATACCGTAGCCTGGGCCTCCTTTATAGTGCAAGGGGTCGCCACAGTGGCTAGGAACATTAGAGAGAATATTGTACATGCACAGTGAAATACTTACCACATTAAATGCGGGAGCATGTGTCTTCTTCTCCTGAGCCCGAGAATGGGCGCACGTCCCATCGATGCCGCCTTGTGTAACTACCTCTTATTACCGCGCCACGCGCCGGAACAAGTGCGAAGCGTGCGGTAAAAAGGGGTTAGGTACTCAACACATCACGACCGCTTAATGGGAAGATGATCTTCGCGCGTCACGTGGCGGATAAGGCCCGCGGATCGCGCACCAAGCCACTGTAGCACCGAGATGCTGTCCCCTTAGCGGGTCGGATCTAGTGCGTAGTGGAGCGGGTCGATGCGAGTCGTTCCCGGGGAGTGATTCCTTTGCGGGAGCCCGCACCTTGGGTGTTTTCGGGAAAGGATGCTGAAGTCTTGATATCTTCTTATACCTTCTTGTTGGTGTGGAAGTCGAGGACCATGCAAGAGTAGTACTTCATGATGACCTGCCCTCTTCTAGCCCTGCATCACTATATCCCCATAGAGAAAATGGAGATAAGCCTTGTCAGTATGATGTCTCTTTGATCTCCTGGCAAGGGGCCACAGTTAGTTGCACGCATACGGGTTAGTCGATACCTGCTAGCCACGACACCTATAGTAGCCCCCGGGCCTGGTCCTGGCGTGTGCTCTCCTTGCAGCCAGGATTAATTAGGCCCAATTAGCACGCGTGGCAAAACACGTGGCGAAAAATGCCTCTTCATATGTCAATGTTGAATTAATTGCTCGTGGAAAATTGATCTGCCACCACTGAACAGTAACTGTCACGGATTCCGAGGTTGTGGGGGAGCTCGAGGAGACAATGGGGGTAATGGCGCTAGGGGAATCGTGCCCATTACCGTGCGACGAGGAGTGCAACCCCCACGCCCGACGTATAAAGCCAGGCGATAGGCGCAACTCGACTTCATCGTTCCCCATTTATCCGCCCCTTCACATTTCCCCCTTTCTCCACCTCGTGCCCCGCAGTCATGCAGCCAAAAGGCAAGAAGGCTGCAACAGACAGCGAGAGCTCCAAGGCGGCGTCGAAGAAGACAAGGAAGGAGACGGGGAGGGTGCGGAAGGAGGCGGTGCGCCTGGAGCGTGCTTGCTTTGACTCCAAGTTGCTCACACAAGAGCTGACAGACCGCTTTAGTTACATTGTGGCAAGCGACCACAACGAGAATGCCCCACCGAGTTGGTGCCGGTATCAATGCCTGCAGCAGATGACCAAGTGAGGATTTTTTCTTGTTTTCTTAATGAGGGATTGGTCACCCCTTTTTCGGATTTCTTGCAAATCATGGGGGTATATGGGTTGTTGCTCCAACTGCATCCCAACGCCGTCACGGTGATGGTGGTTTTTGCCCATCTCTGCTAAAATTTTGTTATCCTCCCCTTTGTTCCTCTGCGGCGCCATCCTGCCCAGCTTGCCGCCAAGCACTCTCGTGATGACGGCACCGACACAATCAGTTATGACTTGCGGTAAAAAACTAAAAAAAGGTAGGCGGCGATCAACATAACAGGTTGGCAATGGGCGATCGAGCGAAGACTTTTGTAACGGTAGCGGAGGCATCTAAATTCGATTGGTTCTCGATAGATTATTTTGGGCCTTCTCTTTCCCTCATCAAAAAGGAAACCTTCTCTTTCCCTGATTAAAATTGGAAACTGTATATATATTATAGGCTGCCTAATACTTGTTGATGTGGGGCCCCCTGTGTGGGCCAGTGGGCACCCACCTCGGCCCCCTCATCAGAGAGGCTGCCTAAATCTAGGCTCTGATACCATGTTATGGATGCAACTTGATTGTGTTGCAAGGCTCCAGGGGCATGTATATATCACACGAGACTTGGAATACAAGGGAGGGAAACATAGCCTAATAGGACTCCTAGACCTAATAATAACACTCCTTAATACTATCAATATTGCGTGCGATCCTGTGAAGCATGAGCTCATCATGCATATTGGTGCCGATGCTTCCTTTGTGCACTCCAGTGTGCACAGGGTCAGGGTTAGGTGGTTCAATGGTTGCTCTTCAATATGTCCTTCCGAGTTATAGTTGTTGGATTTCCTCATAGAGGCTCGGACTAGAGCACAACATGGCTTCTATCTCTCCCAAGTCAATGTTGGCGATCCATCACGAGTTTGAGGGCGTGCACGTGTGCGTGTTAGATTTATTTTCTACCCATTGTATAAGGGGCTTTTTGCATATTTCTCTCGCCTGTATGTGTATATATACTGGCTTATTGCCCCATGGTAACACAAGTTGCATATTCCTAACAACCAAGAACTGCAGTCGCCAGTAGCCTTCGATTTGATCTATCATTGGCTGTTCCCACCACCTTTGTCCCCTCCTTAATCCCAATGAGTCCTAACCCTGGCACTGGGTGCAGCTTCATGAAAAAGATGCCTCATGCATATAGGTTGGTTGCCTGCTCTCCCTACCAGGAAACATACT
The DNA here is from genome assembly GCA_900070015.1 of Hordeum bulbosum. NCBI lineage: Eukaryota > Viridiplantae > Streptophyta > Magnoliopsida > Poales > Poaceae > Hordeum > Hordeum bulbosum. The sequence continues at coordinate 3,651 of CBQS010234220.1, read as the reverse complement.
AGGGCCTTGGCATCCCATCCACCCTGCTCCAAACACTAGAAACCCCGATGCTAGATCGCGCACGCGTAGACACAGCCAAGGGACATATGGTCTAGTGTTTCACTGTGTTGGTCATGGAAAGGGCATGCCTGGTGATGGGGAAGGTCATTCTGTGCCAACCTTTCTGTTGTCTAGCACCGGTTCCGGACAACGAAAGCACGCAAGCTCCATATTGCCTTGGCCGTCGGCACATCTGCAAACCGGCAAAGAAGGCTCTATATACCCATCTATATTGCGTTGGCCGTCGGCACAATTGCCAAACCGGCAAAGAAGGCTCTATATGCCGATATGTATTGCCTTGGCCGTCGGCACATCTGCCAAACCGACAAAGAAGGCTCTATATGCCAATCTATATTGCCTTGGCTGTCGACACAACTGCCAAACCGTCGAAGAAGGCTCTATATGCCGATCTAGTCGAGAAAATTCCTTTTTTCTTCCACGACCAACAAAGCTTGTCCCTGATCCCAGCAGTTGGCTCGAAGAAGAGCAGTCTGGTTCACACTGAAATGAACTCCTATAATGCCGCCGGGCTAAGGTCAGACCCAACCTCTTCAATCCAGAGGCCTCTGACTATCGTCTCACCCACCATGTGGTTCGTCTTGAGGAGTGGCTGAACAGATGCACAAAGATTAGGAGACTGGTCCTGCAGCCTATCGCCATCCAGCCAATGGTCCAACCAAAAAAGTGTTGCCTTGCCATTGCCTACAACAGGAGATCTAGCCAGTACCCTGGACTCTTGTGTCACTCGCAGATTAAATTCCTTCCAGGGATTCGAAGCACCGATATGCTTCAGCCAAAGCCCAAGCGCAGGGCCATGTTCAGCCACTTCAGATTAGGCAAACCTAAACCACCAGCCCTCTTCGGCGTGCGGACTGCACGCCAGGTCACCATGGTGCCTGCCCCTGGCGTCGGGATGACCTTTCGAGAGGAACCCTCTGCAAATTTTGTTTATCCCTTCCACCACCTTAGTTGATACGTTAAGCAACATCTTGGTGTAGGCTGGGGATGCGCACAAAACTTCTTTTTTTTTGAGAAAAACAGAGACTTCACGTTTCATTGCATTGAAAAGACGGGCGACCTGGGAGGCGACACCTGAGGGTGCCGTTACCTCCATGGAGGCGCTGTCATGGCTCGGACTAGACCCTCTCCTCGAGCACCGGGGGAAACCCTTGGTCCTTCACTGGACAAGGCAGCGGCGGTGTCTCAGCGCCGTTCCCTTCGTGAAGGCGCTTGGGTCGCACTTGGAGTCCCCGACGCTGCAGCTGGAGATGGTGGCCTCCCCGGTCTTTCCGGCGAGGCTTGCTGGTATTGCGATGCTGTGATGAGGGCTATAGCATAGAGCGTGGGCGTCCAGGGCGCATTGTATGCCGGCGCTGGCATGTCCAAGACAATGGCTTCGCTAGTTCTGACTGGGTCCTGCCATCCACCTGTCTCCTAGGCACATATGGGTGGAAGGTACGTTTGTCCGGATAGCCCTAGAGATGCGGTCTTCTTTGGAATCGCCTGGCAACGGCTGTGACGCAACCTTGAGGCTCTGAGTCTAGCTACCTTGCCATTCATGGTTGGAGGCCGGACAAGGCAAGACCTTTGGTCGTTGCGGTCTATAGTTGGTAGCACCTCCTCACCTGCTTGTTTGGTCAGGACGATGATGTGTGTGCATGTGTCCCTCCTCTCCCTGTTCAGTGAAATGAAACGCAAACTCTTTTGCGTTTTCTCGAAAAAGAATGCATTGAAAAGAAAGAGGGGTTATCAGTACAAGCCTCCAAAAGGGAGGGTTACAGGGTTGAAACTAAATGGACCAGTGGACGTCCCAGGTCATCGGTAGGACTAAGCCTAGGCCTGTGGCGCCTGCCTTGACCCAAGAGGCCGATTCCTCTCTAATTCTAGCCGTGAGCTAGGTAATAGAGGGCTGTGCACCGTCGAACATGCAGACATTCCTCTGCTTCCAGATCATCCAGGCCGTGAGGTGTGTCACCGAGGCCAGTCCTTTCTGCATCGTTTGCGGCGTCGCTTGCTTGGCTTACAACCACCAGTCGTTCAGCGTGTTGTCTTGGTCCATCGTCCGGCAGAGAGGGTCTCTTTACAAAACTCTCTTCACAAGGACTAGCCTCCCCCCTTTGGCCATGGTAGAGGCCCTCCATGAAGTCAGTCTTTTTCATTCCGAATGTAACAAGCTATCTCAATATGATACGAAATAACCAGTAGAGCAAAGGGCTTACAGGGTCATCGGTTTTCATTCCAAACAAATAATGATGGGCAACGGTTAATGATTACGATATGCACGCACTAATATGGGAACCAATAGCCTATGTTGCCATATTTTCTCCCATTCACTCACAATTTTTTTATTCTTGTGCTCCCTATTTGTACCAACTAGGGATAACAAAACAAAGGATGATGAATATGATCATCAAATCACAATAGGTCTACCTCATTATCCCATCAACAGAAGGTAGGGGAGGGGGTCCATGTAATCAGCTTGTAACGCCAGCAAATCTAAAACACGTGTAGTCTTGCCTCTTTTCAGGGATACGATATGTTACTACATTATCATCTTGTCTAATTTCCTCTGGAGCCGTGCCTCCGACTGCTTTCGGATGCTTAGTAACGGCCCCAGGTAAATGCAAGGAAATGGTTCTACCGGACAACAGAGATGGTTGGAGATCAGCTGAAGATGGTCCTGCTGGTGTCAGACCGATAGGGCAGCACATTTATTAAGATTGACATGCAGCCCCGATGCCATTCCGAAATCCTCCAGCATGGCCAAGTACGCACTGATGTCAAGCTCCGAGTGTCTCAAGAAGATCATGGCATCATCCAGAAAGCGGGAGAGCCATTGCCACACACCTCTGTGTGTGTGCTAGCGGAGAGCCTGAGACAAAGCTCCGAGATCCGCTGCGTGGAAAAACAGGTGATGAAGAACATCCATAAAAAAAATCATGGGCAACAACGGGTCACCCTGCCCCAAGCCAAATCTGCTCCATAAGGTATCTCCTGGTGATCCATTGAGAAAAATCCGACTTGAGGCCGTCGAGAGCAGGCCACAAATGCCCGTATCCAGTGGGAACCAAAACCTAGCTTCCACAACACCTCCAAAAGGAATGGCCAATAGATGGTGCTGAATATTTTGGATATATCCAGCATTAGCAGCATGGCAGGTTGTTTCAAAGAGTGCAGCCATTACACCGTGCACTGGATGGGCATTATTGTGGAGGTAGCGTCCATGCACAAAGGCACTGTGATGAACACCAACTATCTTCGGCAGATCAGCTGTGTGTCTGTTAGCTATGGTTTAATTGAAAATCTTAACCACCCCATGGATAAGACTCAATGGTTGGCAATCCCACATGAGTAGATCACTCATTTGGTTTTGGTGCACTGCATGCATTTTCAAATAGAATAGTTAAACAATCAATCAGTAGCCAAATTTACCATTGAGCAATACCTTTGCCTTGAACAATGTTCATTGTTAGGAATATGCAACTTGTATTCCCTGAGGGCCAATGGCCAATATATATATACATGTACATGTGGTAAATATGCAGGAAACCCCTCATACAACGGGGAAAATATGCAGACTAGAATATAACTCTAACCCCCCCCCCCCCCCCC
>CBQS010234154.1:0-10915 GCA_900070015.1 Hordeum bulbosum | reverse complement strand
TTCCAATTACAGTGTTAGAATATTTTGGCGTTTGGGAACTTGGAGCTCTCCAGCTGCATAGAGCAGCAGGCAGGACGAAAAATGACATGGCCACGTGAGATTACAATTTACAACCAGGTATAGGCGCTGCAAATAGCAATAAAAATAAAACCATATAAGTAATCAACTTCGAAGAATAAATAGAATAATAAGAGGTCTAGTGTTAGGAATTAAGAAGCAACTGATGCACCGAACAGAGTGATTAATAATGAGATCCGTTAAATCGCCGTTATGATTTGATTCTGGACAGGACTTGCTGACATAACAAACGCCCCCTCTTGGTCCCTGCGGTTTCTCCAAAGGCTGACAAACTGAATAACAACGTTAGTTCACATAATCACATGCATTAGTGAGCACACACACAATGAATCTAGCCATGTAATCACATTCAAAACCATGTGATGGAATGCCTGTCTCCAAAGGAGCAAACAGAGCGACACCGATGGTTTTATCCCTAATAGTTTACGGAATCTGATACAGATCTGCCCCTAAAGTTATAACAAAACAGATCGTCTTAATGCTCCGTGCTCCAATCCTGCAACAGCAAGAGGTGCTCCCCATATGCCTAATGCATGATAAAGAAGCACTAATCTCTGAAGGACATCATCTAACACAAGGAGCAGAGTAGTGGCCAGTCGCTTTACCCCCACGCAAGCTGCCACTGTGCCATGACCAGACCAGGGCAGGTTGTCCTGCGAAGGTTTGAATAGAAATAAGTGGAGTATATCTTACAGCCACTACTCTCAATTCAATTCATGGCGTGAATCCAACCAAAACCAGCTTGGTTACTTTGCTTGGGGGGCTTGTCCTCTTAACAGGTGGTCAGCCATGTCATTCAATGAGACAGGTCTGACAAACCCTTGATTGTGTTGAATCTGATATCAAGAAAATAGCTGGGGCTAGTGTACTCCATAGTGAATGATAATAAGAGCACACAGCCCATACACCTCAGATGTCACATCTCAAAAGACCCCTACTGCCCTGAACAAGTTATTGCCTACCAGCTACCCCAAGTGGACAACATGTATAAGAACTAGTACCAATCTATCGGTCCCTAGGGAACCTCCATGTCTACACGAATTACAAATGGCATGGACTCTTATTGGAAATTGCATTTCTGAAAGCCAGGACTTTCTTGCACCGTCCCAAGGTCAGATAGAAATTGGATGTCCAACACATCACTGCAGCACCAGAAACCTGGACCTCTAGGTAGGTTAAAATGAGGAGTTAAGGACAGTGGTCATACTAGTATGCATCACACTGCATAGGCCCCAACCACCCAGGCACATGGAAAGCAATGGTGGGGCCTACCCCACTGCACCCCTGGATGGCTGTGATTAGGCCACAATGGCCAGGCACCAACTTTTAAGTACCACCACCTGATCATTCCTCATCAGCTACACTGGAACTATATATTCTAACCTTAGCACCTTGAAGCCCTTTCACTTTGATTCTTCTTGTCTACTTAGGTTAAAATACTAGTAGTACCCACTTCATGATCAAGTGCACCAAGTCCTCCTTACGTAAATACCAATACATTGTGTGTAGACACTAGCTAGACACCTCCAAGCTGTGTAAAGTTCTACTTGGGAGGCTATAAATGCCTAGCTATGACATATGCATGCTTCTCTACACAACACACACCACCATCCTGCCTCTCCTCTCCTCTCCCCTCCTCTCTCCACTGCCCAACTTTTGCCATAGAGAAGAACCTCTAGCTAGGTAACTTTCCTCCAGAGCAGCAATGGCCATGCACCCTCTCTGTCAGGGGCAACCACAGGCCTGGCCATGGGGGGTAGCCATGTACACGAACCTACACTACCATCACCAGTACGAGAGGGAGCACCTGTTCGAGAAACCCTTGACGCCCAGTGATGTGGGCAAGCTCAACAGGCTGGTGATTCCCAAGCAGCACGCGGAGAGGTACTTCCCCCTGAATGGCGGCGACTCCCCCGGCGAGAAGGACCTGCTCCTGTCTTTCGAGGATGAGGCCGGCAAGCCGTGGCGGTTCAGGTACTCGTACTGGACGAGCAGCCAGAGCTACGTGCTGACCAAGGGCTGGAGCAGGTACGTCAAGGAGAAGCAGCTTGACGCCGGAGACATCGTGCACTTTGAGAGGGTGCGCGGCCTTGGCACAGGCGACCGGCTCTTCATCGGCTGCAGGCGACGTGGCGAGAGCGCCCCGCCACCACCTGTCCGCGTACCTCCGCCCACTCTGAACTCCGGGGAGCAACAGCCTTGGAGCCCGATGTGTTACAGCACGTCAGGATCATACCCTACCAGCCCTGCCAATTCCTACGCCTATCGCCGCTCGGTGGAGCAAGATCACAGCGACATGCTGCATGCAGGTATATACAGCACTCAAGAACAAAGCACTTGATAACATGCAACATAACTTAGATGCATGTGCTGAAAATTACCTATCTCTTAGACCATTTTCCGGTGAATTCTTGCAGACGAGTCACCGAGAGAGGCAGACGCCAAGAGCAGCACGGCATCGGCGCCGCCGTCGAGACGTCTCCGGCTGTTTGGCGTCAACCTCGACTGCGGTCCGGAGCCAGAGGCAGAAGCAACAACGCCAATGTACGGCTACACCCACCAGAACTCCTACGCTGCAGTGCCCATGGTGCCAACTTACTGGTGAGTACTGCAAACATCACCAAGTTCAATTGCATTCATGCACATCTAGTAGAATTCAGTAGGACATATAAACAAATTTCTCAAGAAAAAAATTAAAATAATTTTTCCACAACAGGGGCAGTTCATAAGGATAATGAGGTCTGAAGCCATGCTTGAGGATCCTGACAACCAGCAGGGAAACTAGTTACCACCAGCCTACTAGGCTACCCTGGACTAAGTGACAGGCTTGAATTGACCCTTTGAAGGAAAAGGAAAAGGAAGAGGAAGTGGAAGATCCCTTGTTTCCCGGGCAATCTTCCTTCCATCCCCAGAGTACCCTTTTTTTCTATGTTTGCTTTGTTCTTGTCTTCCAGAAACCCTACTCGATCACAGTACGGGGCCCTTAGCAGGTGGCAGGTTTCAGGAAACATCAGGTTGAAAAGGAGAGGGAGTGAAACGAGGGATGGTGACACACATGAAAAACAAAAGGACATGCTTAGCAAGCATGTATGTACGTGTCATCTGTATGTAGTGGGTCCAAGAACGAACTATGAAGTTGATGTATCCTCTCCAGCATCCTGAAGAAACAAAGTAATATCCCCAATGAGGATTTTGTTCTCTCCCTTCTCTACAGTCTCGCCTCTTCCAGTACTGGTGTTCTACACCTCACGCAATCAATTGGTTTAATTGTTTCATGTCAAATTCAATGCATTCACCTTAACTTCTCAAAAAATTAAATGCGTTCACCTTACCTTCTCAAAAAATTCAATGCATTCATTCACCTAAGGTAAGCAATGAGTGAATGTACGCGCAACGCAATATAAGCAGTATATGCAATGCAGTTCTCACCGTCTCTAAACAATAGGAAGGGTAGTGTGATGGCCAAGATTGATACTGATGTGCCACAAGTGATGCCGACACCTGGGGATGTCCATGTCCTGATCTTTTACTATTCTATTAATAGCCGGTCTCCACCTTTTTGTTCCCTCGGGAAGGAAAGGCTCGGCAGAAGTTTTAGGTGTGCAAGTGGGCTCAATTTGCCCTGATAGGATACAAGAAAAAGGATGGCTAAGTTGATGGTCTAAGAGGCAAGTTCCAGATAAAAAAGGGCACTAGGCTCCAATAATCAACAAGATTCCCTGCAGCACGTATCAAAAGGAAAATTGGAGATCTGTCTCCTGCTTTTGTTGCCTATGTTAGAAAGGCTTGTACGAGGCAAACTACAGGTTATTGTTCCGGCCGGCCCTTCCAATTATTGAAAGTAGAAGATGCCTGGAGAAACATGGCCTAACTCAACTGACGTGGCCCCATTAACTCCTAATTAGGGTTAAACAGTAGCTAGCTGTAAACAATATTTGGACCCGTGTCCACTTGTGAAACACACCAAAGCTAAAAACAAAGTAGCTGAAAAACCTAGATTAAATCCTGTGTTACCATGCTCACCTAATTTGGTGCAAGACCCGCGTCTTAGTATGCAGACTGCACAACTGCAAGTTGCCTGAGTGATACAGGTTTATATATAATTGCTAAATGCAGTACGGATAGAGTATTGAACACGGTGCTAGAATACTGACCTGGTTCAGTTAAAAAAATGAATGAGATGCAGGCTTCAGATTCATCTGAATGGAGCTCAGAGCAATTTTGGTAACGATGATTGAACCTATAGGTTAACGACCATATCAACAGCAAGATTTCCTGTCTGCTAGCAAGAGCAGGAGCCATGTTCTAATACAAAATAAAACACACTTCGGTGTGTGTTCGAGAAAAAAAAAGGAACAGGAGCCATGTGCAGCAGGGCTTTCCCTAATGACAATGAACCTTATCCGGGGCACTCCACGGCAGCATGATTAACGCCTTTGAACATCAAATAGTTTATCTTCATTAGTACCAAAGAGTCATGTGAGTGCCATAATGGTAAAGTAGACCTTTACTTGGTCTACTTGACGCATACCAAGAAAAAGAGGTTGTCTTTTTAATGGAAAAGAAAAGAATTATCAAAGGAAGTAACCGCCAATACAAACTAATCACATTACCCACGTAAAATTGTACAGCTAAGGGCCTATTGATGCCCACACAAAACATCTCACCATTCCAAATAGGGACTAAAGCTGGAGTTTCATTTCGATGTAGGAAGGTTTGGCCTGTTTAGTTTGTACCCAAACAGACCACTGAAACCAAGTCAAATTGCGGCGGTGCCAAAATCTAGGTCTGCAAATTGGCTGTCCAGTTTAGTTCAAAAAATAAACCAAACAGCCCAAAAAACATACTTGTAAGCATGGGCAATTCTAATCAAAGTTATTTTGGTAAGACAAACGTTGGTTCCCAAGATCCTGAGACATAACACCCATAATCAAGAATACGTATGACAAACCAATGACAGTAAATTGGTAGGTGAGCAATGGAAACCACTAGCAGATGAAACAACCATATGAGATGAGGATGCATAACATAGATAATGGACTACAGGACTACCAAAGGCTTGACCCAAAAATTGGCGTGTTAGGGGGCAACTCAAACTGGACGTACAAAATGCTATGGTATACCCATCAGGCATCCGGCACAAGATCTCTTTCCTTCAAAAAGCTGCGGATCGATTCTTAGGCATGGTTTACTCTCCCATGGAGCAAATGGTGTGGAAGGCGTGGGCACCGCCAAAGGTCAAGTTCTTTGCTTGGCTTGCCTTACAAGACCGGATTTGGACGGCGGATCGATTGGACAAGTGCGGGTGGCAAAATTGCGGTGCTTGCCCTCTCTGTGGGAGGGAGCACGAAAAAGGGGCTCACCTTTTCTTCAAGTGCCGCTTCACCAACGGACTTTGGAGGTTAGTCATTGACAAGCTGGGTCTCGACCATATGGACCCTTCTACTTGGCACTTGGAAGCCTCTGTCAAGGATTGGTGGGCGAACAAGACCGGCTTCGGTATCCCCAATAGGAAGGTGATGGCCTCTCTCACAATGCTTGTTTCATGGACCGTCTCGAACGAGAGGAACGCACGCATCTTCCGACACAAGAGCGCGCCGCCGCCAATCCTTCTCACCAACATGCTAGACGAGGCGAGACTATGGGTCACGGCGAGAGCTAGGAAGCTAGGGGACATTTTAGTATGTGAGTAGTTGCCATGTGGCGTGTAATGTGGGCTGTAAACAAACAAACTCTATTCCCCTCTTAATTAATTGATGAGGCAAACTTTTGCCTCCGTTTCGAAAAAAAAAACTGCTGCCTTCATGAAGTTCATGATAAATGGTCCAAAGTTCATGATGCATGGTCCACAAAGAATGGCTAACCTGATGAATGCTCCTCTATCATATGTATTGTTTCCTTTTCCATTGGGCCTGCTAGTGGTTCTAGACGCCAGCTTTTGTACACAAACAGTACTTTCCTTGAGAAATAGATGTAACATGCGCAGATGGTGGACCAGTAGGGACTGCAAGAACCAAAGCTATGTCTGGTTGTACCACGATGCAAAAAACATGCACAGCTAGTAATAAGTCGCAAGGATGACAAATGACAAGGACATGCATCTTATTTTTGAGAAAAAGGACAGATATCTTCACTCTATTGAATTATTGATACTTTGCTATGTTATACCGTAGTACAATGAGATGAAAAGATGTGCATATTATTGATGGGGCATGCCTCAAAGTAGCAACATTCTAGACTAACTAAAAGCAACTCTAACCGAAGCTGCAAAGAGGTTGGCATCCACAGTTTTGGAGGAAATGCATCGAAAACAGACTCCAACATGACCAAGAGGATGTGACAGTAACACGATATGGTTAACAGAAATGGAAGTGACAAGATTTGTGAAAAGTAGAGGAAGTATCAGACAAGAAGTTTTTTTTAGTGCTGCACAGAAGAAACCTTGGGTTATTTGGTGATAAAATGGGGGACCAGCATGTTGGCGTTATTTCTAATATCAAGTGTTTTCCTCCTTGTCATGCTGGAGCAAAGCCTAGAATGGCAGATTACTATAACTTGTGAATTGAAAGCTCACAAGAAAGTATAATTGTCCTAACATATGAGCAAAGCTCCAGGGAAACTTAGTTTTCGATACAAAAGCAATAACAGAACATTTGCTATGGTGAATTGAAACAAATATGCATGATTGGATTTGAAGCCTTCAAGGAAAGATTTTACTCATTTCTTAAAGCCACGAATTGCTAGTACAAAATATGTTCAAATGCAAGATATTTAAATACAGTATAGGGAATGAACTGTTCCAGAAATTGAATATGTCAGGAGTAGTGCTAGGGGAAGGAGACCGAGATGTACCACTTTCCAGGGTTCATCACTGTTGGAGCGGAAAGAATGACAAGAAAGGTTCGATCATAAGGAGCTGGAACCACAATGTGCATCAGCTGGTACAGTTCTCCATAATTACACTGGTAGTACCAAGTGGCATAGCAGACTTCTTCACTGAATTCAGCAAGTGTTGAGGTGAGAAGAAATCCACTTCCCATGTCTATTTCTGTAAGAACAAATATTGCATCCACTTCCTATGTATATATATCTTTATTGGACCAGAGAAAAAAATATGTGGCCCGTCATGTACAAGATACAGCTTTGTTGGTGACGCAGTCTATTCAGTTAACCAAGGACTTGCATGCTTCCATTTCTTATACGCAGATCAGATGACAGTGTTGATATTACATGGAGCCAGCAGCATGACATTATTGACTTGAATGGCAAAGCTGTCAAGATCAGTCCTGACAAAGATATTTAGTGTTGCAGTGCCACTACTGACAGGCAATAAGTTGCTACATGAATAGAGTACCACTGGTAGATGACTACCATTCTCCAATTCAGCCTTACATCACCAAAAGTCCCCACAAGAACATGAGCCATCCTTAAAATGGTGAAATCTATTGGTATCTCTGACAATGAATAGACGTTTAGTAATATGGGCTGCAGCCTTCATGAATGAATGACAGTCCCCGCATATCCTAAGGTTCTTGTGTATTATAATTGGTATATTAGGAGGCAAGCTGATTAACCCAAAAGCAAGTGCTAACTTCTCACTATGATGTTTAAGCAGCTCCTCTTTTTGGTCGTCATGAACATCATGCAGATCGCATTCTATTTTGGTTATGTGAGCAAATTTTCTCATATCGTGATAAATTTCCTCCAACTTATTGTAGATATCAGTGATTGCTGGGTGCTTTCTCTCTCCAACAACAAAGACATGAATTTTGCCCTTTGCTTCAATCCAACTCCTGCCTATTTCTTTCTTGGCACCACTATCCTTCAAATATTTCCTTGCCATCAGAACATTCTCCCAGTTCCCGCTGGCAGCATATACATTTGACAGCAAAACATGGTTCCCTCCATTGTCAGGCTCAAGTTGGAAAAGCTGTTCGGCAGCTATTCTGGCTAAGCCACTATTATTGTAGTTCCTGCATGACCCAAGCAAAGATCCCCACATCGAAGCAGTTGGTTCAAATGGCATTTTGTGAAGCAATTCCCAGGCCTCATCAGTCTTCCCAGATCGACCCAGAACATCAACCATGCAAGAATAGTGAAGGACATTAGGTTCAACAGTCCGATCAGATATTAGCAGGTTGAAGTAGTGACGACCCTCTTCAACTAAACCTGCATGACTGCACAGTGATAACATGGAGAGATAGGTAACTTCGTTCGGAAAAATACATAACTGGTGCATTTTCTCAAAGAGAATCATAGCTTCCCAAGAATGGCCATGCCTCGAAAAACCAGCAATCATTGCATTCCATATGACGACATTCTTCTGTTCCATATAAGCAAATAGTGCATAAGATTTTTCAACCTGGCCACACCTTGCATACACATCCACAAGAGATGCTGCCACAAAGAAGTTCTCATGAAAACCACATTTCACAATAACTGCATGCAGTTGTGTCCCTTCAATTTTCAATGCTAAGCTTGCACATGCGCTAATGATAGCAGAAAGGGTGAATTCAGTCAATTTTACTCCTTCCCTTTGGGCATTCCGAAATAAACATAATGCTTCTTCGTGAAGACCATTCTGCACATATCCTGCGAACAATGAACTCCATGTAACTAAAGTTCTCTCAGGCATCTTCTCAAAAACCCAGCAGGCATCCTTAATCATATTACATTTTGCATAAACATCTAGAATTGCTGTCCCAACAAAGCTGTTTGAGTCCAATGCAAGTTTGAATGCAATAGTGTGTAATTGCTTGCATTCATTGATAGCATATTTTGCAGCACAGGCACAGATTATGCTGGATAAAGTAAATTCAGTCAGCTGTCTCCCTTCTCGGTGCATCCTTTGAAAAAGCTTCAGAGCTTGTACATCCTCTCCACTGTGAGTATATCCAGCAATCATGGTATTCCATGAGACTATGCTTCTGGCAAGCATTGCATCAAAAACATGACGAGCACAATCATTCCGACCACATTTTGTGTACAGGTTGATTAGAATATTGCATGCAACAGTATCTGTTACCAGACCAAAATGAATGGCTAGCCCATGGCAGCTTTTCCCAACCAGGAGGGACCTCCTCTTTGCACATAGTTGCAGAAGCTCACGGAGCGCAAACATGTCAATCAAATTTCTGTCAATCCTACCATGCCTTTTACCCTTTAGGGAATTGTTATGGTTGCGGATGTTACAAAAAAAACGAGCAGCAAGACACATTCCAGACCATCCTACACTTGGACAATTTTTCCTCTGATTTATGGCAGGGTAGTTAAACGGAATACCCATCCATGGAAGACAGCTACTGATACATCCAGAATATGACTGAAAAGGATAACTTTGCCAACCAAATTTGCACCGCTTTCTGGTGAATCACAGAAAGGGACAACTAATCTGAAATATGTTTAGATACTGTCAAGAGCACTGCAGGATGGCATGGACACTTCTCTCATTAGTCCACCTGTATGAATTCCTGATATTAGAATCTCTGAAAGAAGAGCAAGTCAGTCACAACTATATGATCCTCGTCACACTCTGATGCCTCTTCAGAAAGCAGATATGATCCTGTAAATAAAGTCCAGACAGGTAAAAGAATATAAATTTTCATGCCAAGGGCATAAGAAAATGTGATGGGTTGTGCTAAAGCACATGCTAATACATCTGAAAATAAAAATAAAAATGACTCAAATGACAAGAAGAACCAGGAACCAGATTCTTGCTTTTCAACCATTCGAATGTGGGTGGGGAGGTGGTACAGTACTGGCCCTAGGAAGTGAAAGACAGTACTCTGGTGGTAGTACTAGTTGAGAGCTAACTTAAATCCATGATTCCTTCCGAATTTTTAGCATCAGGGTTGTGTTCCATTTGAAATAAGGATCTAACAGCAAGATATTTTTACTAAATGCATCACGAGCATAGGAAATAGGCAAACAGAAAAACCTTATTGTGCACAACCCTGCTTTAATAACTATAACTAACATTGCATCTAAAATCAGGTACCATTGATGCACTACACCCCTCCCACCAGCTTGACCCGAAGCTGCAACTCAGTAGAAATCCTTATTGCGCGTGACCTATAGCATAGGACCGTGAGAAACTACACCGAAGGCGCTACACACACATGCCACTAGTGCAGCCAGCATTACCCCCATCTTCAAGGCATCATGTAACAAGCAGGCAGGCACTGTGCGGAGGGCTTCAGTAAGCACACAACCACTCACGCACATAACACGGAGCACAATAATGCCAGGAAATAAAAGTTCGCCGCCGTATGTGCTTACCGATAGCTCAGCCGACCGGTGGGACATTCCGTCGAACACCCTCAACGCGCGGTGCAGACGAGACCCCCGACAGCGGCCAGAGGGCGCCACCAGCCACCGGGGGTAGAAGAAGCAAGCACTATGCGCCCGGCGCCCACGGAGAGTGGCGGAACGAGGAAGAGGAGACGGGCGTCGGTGAGTTGGAGGTGGGAAGCCTAGGAATTGAACGATCGGAAGGCGCGCGAACGGCGTGGCGAGGAAGACGAAGGCCTGCAAGGGTACACGGATTGGTTTTTTACCTATTTTTTTCTGGAAGAAACGCACGATTGGTGAGAATATAGGAATGCCGGGTCGTTCGAGGCCCTGTGATACGGGACCTCCTATTCAACGCATTCTGCGTTCAATAGGAATAGCTTCGCACAGGCAACCTACTGGGCCGCTGCTGCTAGCAAAGCGACTGGGCTGGCCCAGTTAACCTACTGGCACGTTTTTTTTGTTTTTTATTTACCTATTCTTATTTCCTTTTTTTGGGAGCAACTAGTTAGCGAGCGCTCCCTCGCGAGCCTTTCAGCGATCGCTT
>CBQS010234110.1:0-10576 GCA_900070015.1 Hordeum bulbosum | reverse complement strand
GGTCCTTGATGGATCGCCTTGTTTCGATCCGCCAAGCATTGAAATTGCACCGAAAACAGGTTGGAGTTGATTCTTCGCCAGATAACATCTCGTGCCGGATTCCATGCAGCCTTCATGTTTGCGATCAGGGCTCCTTGGCCATAGGTTTTCTCTTTCAAAACCCTAGCGAGCGCAAGCCACTTAGGTTTTTCATATGGTTCATCAGCCTCATCTTCCCAGACTAGGTTGTCACGTTCGTCCTCTTCCAGATGCAGCCTCTCCAGGACAACACTTGGATCTGCTGGTTCCTTCCCTCCACCTTTAGTTGCACCCACAGTCGAAGCCATTGACAGTCTTCTGCGGTTTTTCCAAAACCCTAGATGAGTTCCGGTTGGCAAGTAGTTAGAAGAAGTTGGAACCCGGGTGAGCGTGTGTGCACGATCTCCGGGGATAGATGAGCAGCACCGCGAGACAATGCCCGACGGCTGCAAGATGGGAACCCACGGCAGCGACGCGCCGAGGGGACTAGAGAACCCTAGGTGGAAGCCTTTCATTCAGATCCATGTGCATATCCAGAAACCCGTCCGTTCCTCATCCGCGAAGATATCCATCAGCCAGAACCTTTCCACATTCCCATGCCCATCGGATATACTCCCTCCGTTTCTAAATATACGACCTTTTAGAGATTTTACTATGGACTATATACGGAGTAAAATGNNTGAATCTACACTCTAAATTATGTCAGTATACATCTGTATGTAATCCCAAGTGAAATCTCTAACAACTCTTATATTTAGAAACGGAGGGGGTACAACTATCCATGGAGCAATGAAAACAATAGCAAGAATTGACAAGGCAAGTGGCGTGCTTGCTGTGGTTATGGGATGGGATGACAAGCGCTATAGGTGCTCACAGATGGGGCCAATGATCATTGTTGGGCTCCTACAATGGTGGACTAGGGCAGGGGGAGGGGCGTGCAAAGTCGTACCGGCTGAGCGATACACGTTGACATTGCGTGCACACGAGAGAGGCAACGAGGGGCAATCTCAGCCTCTCAGCCTAGGTCTAAAGGGGGAGCTCTTATTCATCACTCGTTGTGATGAATAGTCTAGCATACGCACATGCGGTGGATCGTGGGCCGACCCATCTTCATGTATTGTGCATCCTCCTTTCGTTTCTACTCCGTCCGGAATTACTTGTCGCTCAAATGGATTTGTCTAGTACCGAAATACGTCTAATACATCCATTTTAGCAACAACTACTTCGGAGGTACTAGATTTTTTTCTTCTTTTCGGTTTTCTTATATTTATCATTTTTTATATTTAAAAAAATTAAAAAATTATGTAGATGCAATAAACTCTTCTCTTATTTACAGAAAAGGTTCTATAGATTTTTAAATAATGTTTGTTTAATTTTAGAAAAGTGTTCATGAATTTTTAAAGTGTTAATCATTTTTTATAAATTATATCATTATAAAAATGTTTTGTTTTTTAACAATGTTTTGTATAAATTTAAAAAATGATCATAGTGTTTTAAAAAGGTTTGTGTACTTATGAAAAATGTTGATATATTTCAAAAAATGTTTATTTATTTTAAAATAAGTTCATGTTACTTTTAAAATATATATTTATTATATTTTAACTTTATGTTAAAAATATGTTTGTTTTCTTCTTAGGTTTACTACTTTCAAGTATGGGTTTGTTCAAAACTTCGTTTTCCGAGGCTATCGATTCATACCTGCTACTGAGGTTGGATAAAAATTAATCACTTGTCGAGAAAAAGCATTTTAAAATATGTTAATAATGCATTTTAAAATATTGGCCATGTATTTAAAAACATGTAGAAGAAAATGTCGTTAGAAATGGATAAGGAAAAAGAACCAAAAAAGGAGAAAAATAGGGAAAACAAAAAGGAATGCAAACCGTAAGAAAACTGAAGGAAAAAATCATAAAAGGAAAAACTGAAACAAAACCGGTGAAAACCAGCATAGTAGCTCTGTTCAACTTGAGACGGCTCACCACGCTCGCTCTGTCCGATTGGCTGACTATCTGAGGCGATGAGCGTCAGATAAGATTTGCCCCCGTGTCTTCTTCAGCTCCGCTTCTCTGTTTCTCTTGCCGCAGGGCGAAAGCAGGAAGCGGATGGCCGCCGCTGGATGCTCTTCGCGTTTCTCTAACCACAGATTCTCGCGCGGGTTTGAGGTTAGCCGGTAATATGACTCTCCCAATCCCAAACTAGGTTTCCCTCGTGTTTTTTCCTTGGGGAAATTTGCTCCTGAGGAGTCCTGATGACATGCCCCCGTATATCCCTCCTCGCCACAAATTGGCAGGATTACTGCCAATCTTTCACGTTTTACGCGTCGTTGGTAATCCGCTGGATGTTGTTGCGGTCATCGGAATGAGTGGCTGCATTAGCGAAATGAAGCCCGGATTGTGCACGGACTGTGCAAGGAATCTGTTGACTGGTTGTCGACAGAGAATTATTAGGTTTGGAGCACCTCGACTGTTTTGCCCGTTTAATGTAAAGTACTTCTCATTGCTTAGTTTATGTCTTGAACTCTTGATGCATTCAATCAATCATTACTTAATTATTTCCTCTGTCGAGAAATGCGTAATTTTTAGATTAAGACAAGGCTTTGCTCAACAGTTACTCCATTAGTCTTGGTTTACTTAATATAAATTCACCTTCACAAGCAATTATTCACCTTCACGAAAACGTCTTACATTTAGGAACAGAGGGAGTACTTCCGAATACAAATCTTTGGACATTAATCTTATGATGTATATTATAGAGTAATTGTTGGTCAAAGCCTTGTCTTAACTAAACAAAAATACAAAATACACCTTATATTCCTGGACCGATGACATCTAAATGCATTAGTTGCACTATCAAGTGTGTATTCTGGAGTTTGGACTCTGTAGCCTTCAGAAAATATATGCGGACGAAGAAATTAGAACTTGGGATAAATTATTTAAAAATAATAATTATCTGCTTTATAGTCTGGTAATTGGCTTAATCTCCTCCCCTACTTTTTTCCAAAGGAAAACACATTTTCTGGAAGTTATTCATGTACCAGAGTGGAGAAAGATATACAAGTACTCTGAATTTGGCAAGGAGGAAGATATAGCAATAGCTAAACCAGTGTCGATGATGGTTATAAGCAAGATCTGCATTGCTTGTTCTAGTGTTAGTTGCTCAAAACAACTATGCTACAGCCATGATGTTGTTTACCTCGATTTTAGGAGTGATATACTTTGAAGAAACCTTGCCAAACAATGGAACCTAATCACCTGATAATTATTAGTTTCATGTTTATTTGCTGGCCAGGGTAGACCTATAATCCTCCACATAATTAAATCTATATACCGCTTTGTCAAGCAATCAGAAAGAGCAAGATGGGACTTGTTCCCAGTATCCTGTTGACGTTCTAATAGTTCAATGCTCCACACACAACGGATCTAACTTGTTGTTTCCTGACATAATTAAAGTACTTCTGTCAGGACCAGTATTGTAACCTGCAGTTTCTTGTGTTCGTTGTCACAGATTCTGCCTTAACTTTACTGTAATTCATATTCTCTTCTTCATTACGAATTAACTTGTTAATGTCACTTCTGTCTTAATTTCGTAGTTTTCATTAATCAGGGAAACAATCTGACTAACTTTTGTTTAACATATTTCGGATGCATAAGATACTGCTCCTTCTAGAGTTCTGAAATTCCAAATTTCCAAAATTCGTCGTGTTGTGCATTATTAAAGTGCTGAAGAATTTGAAACATGAAAGATGATGCAGTTTACTATTTGTCACTTTTTCATGCTAAGCATTCCTGTTGAGTTAAGGCGCCCAAACCACTAAGACTAATTGGAGAAATCAGTAACTATGCCCATAATAAACTGGTTTGGTAGCTTGGTATTTTAGTCTGGGCACATGTTCCATGTCTAGGCATGCTGTTTGCTATGCCCAAAGGTACTGAAAATGGATTTTAAGAAAAACACTGCACAACCTCGCAATCATGTGAGGTATGGACAGATTAATCAGTGCAGAAGCAGCGACGGATGATAGTGATTATGTTTTGTGTGACCCAATGAGATCGGCACAGCGTGCAGTATCAGCAGTAATAGTTCTTGCTGTGGAGAACTATTAGGAACATACAAAAAACTGTTAGGAACATATGGATGATAGTAATGTTTTATGTGACCCAATGATTCTCAATAATTTCGAGTTACTTAGGAACATACGAAGAAAGCATAACTTCACTGCATAGAATCCTAAAAGGTTCTTGGCACTGTCTTCATTCTTGACAACATGCAGTTCCACCGCGGTACAACCAACCTTATTTAGCACAAAGTACATAGTAAAGATTTTTTTTTTGTCACACTTCCTTTTTTGCTTGTTATTCAATAGTAGAACTTACATATGAAGTGTACCATTTATCACGCTAAAAGTGGATCCTCTATTCCCTTATGCAATGAATCTCAACATCCCTGCTGACATGCTTATCTTGGAGGACTCAACTCAATGCATCTTGAGCTAGTTCTCCCCATCAACCTTATCTCCAAAAAATTGCGATCACTGACCAACTTTACATTGTTGTCGATGCCTTCTTTATTTCCACTAATCGAGCCAACCAGCAAGGGAGGAGGACAAGGTCAGTCTTGTTACAGATTTTTCGAAACGGAGGCAAAATATTTGTCACATCGATTAATTAAGAAGAAGAGAATTGCCCAGTTAGTTCTCGGAAAACCGAGCAAAAACCAATACAAACAACCCAAAAGCGGGCTACTCACGAAGCACGAAACACCATGACCACACAACTCCTAACTCACAACAATCGTAGCTCACCCCACCTACACAATACAACAAAACCCTGACGAGAACACCAACAATGACGACTCGAACAACCGAAGCCACATCGACAATACAAGAAACCGAGCATGGAATTCAAGAAGCTGGGATAACAATCTTTCTGTACCTCAAATCTCTTAATTGAATTGCTCATCTCGTTCATCATGCCCTGACACAATGATAGAATCATGTTGAGTTCCGCTTGCAATTAGCCCAATACTCCGCCACAAGTTTAGCAAAGGCTGATTGTTTGTCTTCCAACAGCTTTGCGGGTGTGTCATATTCTAGAAGTTTACCTGTAGAAGTCATCAGCACTCATTGTCAAACTAGTAAGTGTAGTTATTTACTTATAACAAGATCAGCTTTGATGTCATTTCTAGTTTATCACTGGAGACTTTGGGTAATGGACCAGAGATTTCATCACTTGATACATGACTGGAACTGTTTAATATAACGTACCGTAGGAAAGTACCATGACCCTGTCACTGTCTGTCACAGTTGGGACCCTGTGAGCAATGGTTATCACTGTGCAACTAGTGAACTGCTGCCTGATGACACCTTGTAGGATTGCATCAGTGGCGGAGTCGATGGACGCCGTTGCTTCATCTAACACTAGGATTTTGTTCCTACGGAGGAGAACTCTGCCGAGACAGAAGAGCTGGCGCTGCCCAACACTCCAGTTATCGCCATCATCACTCACTGCCATAGGACAGAGTGAGAAATCATTTTAACCTTCCAGTAACTCAAATTGCTTGCTATGGTAATTCTGTTGTTTTGATACAATATATAATATCTCTGTAAAACTTACCTACTGTATCGAGAAGAGCAGCAGTGCTGCTAATTGATCTCTTCAGCTGACACTTATCCAAGGCCTGAAATGTTAAGTTAAGTAGTCTAATCAGATACATGAAACTTGGAGTGTTAGCAATCTAGTAAAATGAAATATGATCAAATTGAACTTCATTTTATTTCCATCTGTCTTTGTTTAAGTAAAGCTCAGATCTTCTATTGATTACGAGTTCTGATAAGAGAAAGTTCATTTAACATGATTCGTTTTCAGGACTATACTAGTAAGACTTTATCGCCTTTCTTGAACTACTTTGCAACTTTTTTGCAGGAACATCTTTTTCTCACCTCCCATATCTCATCATCGGAATGCTGACCAAGGGGGTCCAAATTATTGCGCACAGTCCCTCTGAAAAGCGTAGGTTCTTGGGGGATAATACTCAGTTTAGTTCTTAGATCCTTGAGACCAATAGAGCAGATATCCAAGTTGTCAATAAGTATCCTCCCACCCACAGGATCAACGAGACGGAAGAGTGAGCTGATAAGTGTTGATTTCCCGCTTCCTGTCCTCCCGACAACCCCAATTCTGTTTCCAGCAGGGAAGGTGCAAGTGATTCCTTTGAGAACAAGTGGCGTGTTTGGGCGGTATTTAATCTGCTCAGAAAAAAGTGCAAGTTATTGCAACCTTTTATCATTATTTTTCTCAATTTCCATGATTATGTGCAAAGGAGATTATATTTACCTTCAAATCTTGCAGGTCTATTCTTCCCTCCTGTGGCCATGAAATTGGAGGCCTGCTGTCTGGTATTATGGTGGGAGGCTCTGACGGAAGGTGCATATACTGCTTGATTCTCTCGACTGAAATGATATAGTTTTCTAGGTAGGAATAGTACCGTGTCAGGAAAACTTGTGCCGCGGTCAGGCTTAAAGCATAGGAGAGGCAAAGACCCGCAAAGCCTGGAGATATATTTCACAAGAGTTAATCAAATCTGCAAGACAAGAGTTGAAAAAAAGGATCTCTTTGCTGGCTATGTAGATACCTGGTGAAATTACTCCTGGAGGAACCAAAATGAGGAACAATGAAGATGTGAATATGGTCAAGCTTTGCAGTGCTTCCACTCTTATAAGAACCCACTCCTGCGCAGCAACCGTGTGGAAGAACATTGTTGCATCGTTGTCTATAAGCTGCAGGTTGTTGTGGATGAACCTGTCTGTTGCCGCGAAAGCCCTGATTGTCACCACACCAAGAATCGATTCCGATGCATAGTTCATGACAGGTGCCTTTGTCGTTCCATTAATTCTGACTAGCTCTCTGGCCGAGTCCACGTAGTGCCTCTGCAATATTTCAAAACAAAGCATCAGATTTTAAACTCACAAGACAGATTTCATCGGTCATCTCTTTTGGATTAATTTCCTGGGTATAATTGCTTGGATCAATGTACAGCAAAGTAGACGACTTACCTGAACATATACCATGGATATTGCGACTGGGATTGCTACAACCAAGACCTGCCAGGTTACAGTACCCATGACCAGCACTGTCGTGACCACCTCAATACCGCCGGTCACCACAAAAGCCATGGAGTAAGGTATGTCAAAGTCCAGAATGCTCAAATCTGATGAAGCCTGCAAAGAGATAAAACTTCCAGTCAGGGACTCGTCACCAGTACTAGAGAAATTACATTTAGCTTGTTATTTGGGGAACATTACAATCAAGTAACCATACCCTTGTCAATATTCTTCCAATGGGCGTCGAATCAAAGAATGACATGGGAGCCTTGAATACAGAGTCCATTAGACCCGTAAAGAACGCTTTGGAGGCCTCGAGTCCCAGAGTAGCAGCGAACAGGCTTCTGAGGTAGGCGAAGCAGCAGCTGAAGATGGCGATCCCGGAGTATGCCCCAACCAGAAGAGCACTACTGACATTGATCTGAATAGCCACGGCCAGCCAATATGTGGACATGATTTGAAAGACTGTGAAAAGAACTTGAGCTGTAATCATCCCACAGAGAGGTAAAATGCCCTTGGAGACTTCTACGTAGTCTTTGTATGGCTTCCATCCGAGGCTGCCGATCCCCTTCTCCTCCTCTTCTGTGAGCTGGGCCACTGAAGGACCCTTCGTCGAGACTTCGATTTCGCTAGGCTGCCGCGTCGCCAGCAATGCGCTCGGCATGATACTGTCATCAAGCACCTGTTGCCCTTGGACTTGGTTTTCTTGGCTGGTGGTATCCAGTGCCGTGATTGAGGACTGGTGAGCCGAAACTAGCTTCTCGAATGCCGTCCCGGATTCCAGCAGGTCTGCATACTTCCCTTGTTGCTTAACTTGGCCTCCTTCCATTACCTGTTGAAACAATGACCGAGTATTATGATATAGAAGGATCATCGATTTTACGAATTATGCGGATCCATGTTCAGAAGATCTACTTACCAGAATCCTGTTAGTTTCAGTCAGAAATTCAACTTGGTGCGTCACAAGAACAACGGTCTTCTTTGAAAGTGCTGTCATCACACAATCCTGCAAGAACATTGCCATTAGAACTTTGCATGGCAGAAAACAAGCTGCCTGTATTACATATTAAGATCCCCCTTACATAGAAAAGAACTGCAGCAGTGTGTGCATCCACCGCGCTGAAAGGGTCGTCTAGGAGGTAGATATCTGCATCGCTATAAACAGCTCTAGCGAGCTGAATCCTTTGCTTCTGACCTCCACTCATGTTGAGCCCTCTCTGACCGATCTCTGTAAGGTCTCCATGATTGAAATTTTCTATGTCCTTGTCCAAAGCACAAGATTTGATTGCTTTCTCATACAGCTCCTTGTCGAACGGCTTTCCGAAGAGTATATTGTCGCGGACAGTGCCACTCTGTATCCATGAGTTTTGCGAAACATATGCCAGTGATCCAAATACGTCAACCTGCAAATACAATGTTAACATTCCTTTTTTGGAAATGGAGAAATGAGCATGATTTAGTCATTCCATCTGCATAAAGAGCATATAATCTTTTGTCACTTACTGATCCTGATGTTCTAGGTATCTCCCTAAGTAACGCATAAAGGAGCGACGATTTTCCCGAGCCAACCGCGCCGCAGACGGCCACCTTCTCTCCTTGGTTTATGCTAAGGTTAATATTCCTTAGCGCCAAATCGGCCGCGCTCGCATTCCAGCTGAAATTTGCATCTTGGACATGAACCCTGATATCAGAGTTTTGTGGAGGCGCCCTTTCGGCACCCTCTTTGATCTCTTCTTCTACGAGAAATTTCTCGATACGGTCCAGCGACACCTTGTACTGGATCATCATTGTTAGGATCTCAGGAAGGAACCTCACCGGCTCAGCCATGACCCTCAGGGTGGCCAAGACCGTGAAGAGGGTACTGGCATTCAGGGGGGCAGTCCCCAGGATCGCCGTGGCGGTGAACATCACCGCGGAGACGACCGTCGGGGACATCCAGTACATGACGGCGCCGTAGGCCTTCTTCATCTGGGTCTCCCTCAGCCATATGAACTCGGCGTCTCTGAGGGACTCGACCATGGCCCGGAACTTGTCCTCCCATGACTGCAGCTTGATGATCTTCATGCTGTTGAGCACCTCGGACGTGGACCGGAGCCTGTCATCCTGTGCAACCATGAACTTGGCCTGGTACCCTTGCAGAAGCTTTGCGAACGGCATGTTGAGGAAGCCGAAGATGATCAGGGGGACTAGACCCGGGACGGCCCCAAGCCTGAGCGCCCAGAAGAGCGTGCCTACTGCAAAGGTGAGCTGGAGCGGCGAGCTCCACGCCATGTGAAACCAGCTGAGAGCATCGCCGAGCCGGTAAGCGTCGACGGCAATGTAGTTGACTATCTCCCCGGTGGAGTGGTTCTTCCTCCCCTGGCTGGACAGCTTGAGTTGTTTCTGGAAGATGGCCGCCATTAGCGCGGACCGGATGCGCATCCCGGTTCTCCTGGAGTCGAAGAACCAATGCCGCTGCGACAGCGACTCGACGAGCTTGATGGCGAGGAGGCAGCCGACGAGCGACAGGCCGACACGGTGATCCCTCTCTTCTTCTTGGTAGCTGTACCGTACGAAGGCAAAGAGCAATATAGGGGAGACGGCTATCGCCAGTGTTCTCATGAAGGCGTAGAAGCCGGCGATCATGATCTCCCTGAGGAAGCACTTGCACAGGACGAGGGCGAGGCCGTTGGATCTCCCGCTCTGCGCCTTGTCCTGCCGGTGGCGGCTCCACGCCTCGGAGAACCTACGTGAGGCTTGCCGTGCGCAGTCCTCGGAGGAGATGAGCGGGATGTCGGCGAGGTCTAGTGCTTTTGTGCGGCCGAGGCGGAGCAGAGGGTTCAGCCACGAGAAGGCGAGCTGGCTGAGCAGGCCGGCCCGGTAGAGCTCCGAGTCGTGCACCGCCTTGTCGATCAAGGGCTCCGACAGGCCGTCGTCGTCCTGGCGGCCACGGCTTCGCCGGAGCAGCAGCGAGCCGAGGGCGCAGAGCAGCAGGAGGAAGTTGACCGCCCACGCGACAGCCTCCGGGACGTCGATCACGTGGCCCATGGCAAGGACCTCCGCATTGTACGCGGTGATCAGCAGCGAGAAGAGCGTCCACCAGAGAACGGCCACGGCCCTGGCCGGCCTCGTCGGCTGGACGTGCAACGAGGCCGCCACGGCCACCCACACCAGCGCCCTGACGACGGAAGCCGTGGTGACCGCCGCGTCCGCGGAGCCCCCGAACGCGGCGACGGCGTACGTCGCCGCGACCGCCACGCAGCACGCGGAGACCGCGGCCACCACCCACCGCCGCCATGCGCCGCCGCTTCTCCCCCGTCCGTCCCACCGCCCCCTGACGCAGGCCGCGAGCAGCGCGGAGGCATAGGCGACGAGGAGCACACCATTGACGCAGTCGACCAGGCCCCTCTGCACGCACGGCGACGCGAGGGTGAGCCCGCCGCCGTCCTCCTCCCGCCCGCAAGTCCACGAGGGCGACCA
>CBQS010234099.1:0-15673 GCA_900070015.1 Hordeum bulbosum | reverse complement strand
GGTTAGCTCTTGCATGTACATGTAGTTCAAATTTGAATTATGGTAATTAAATGGCTAGAAAATCACTTAAATGTCTTAAAATGGTCAAATGACCGCTGAAATTTTACAAAATTTGACATAACATTTGTATTAGTACTGCAAATTTTCTCGTACATATCAAACACCATCCGTTGCCACTGTACTTCAAATTTGTCTTTCACACCTAACACAAAATATCAACAACACCACACACAGTTTGTTGTAGGAACCGTTTGCAATGAAAATTTGTGGGTATATTTAAGTCTTTCTCCATAAGCTTTGTCGGCTTCGTCTACTCTAGTATCGGTCACCCATGAATCCATGAATCCCCGATCCCCATCCCGCAACCCCTTCTTGGAAAGAATGACATAGTGGAAACGCTTCATGAGGGCCCATACGGTAGTCGTGTCCACACAGAGTGACATCCCCTACACTGAGAGCGTGGCCGCGTCCGCATTGAGAACGACCGCATCGGCCAAGAGGGCGTCCGCGGCAGCCGATAGGGCAGCTGCAGCAGCCGAGGTGACTATAAAAACATTTGTGACGGTGGCTACAAATGTTGAGAGCGCTCGAGCTGTCGTCCGTGCCGCCAATGTCGCACCGGACCAGGTCGAGGCCATCCACGCCAAGATCGAGGACACACGTGTCAAGATATTCCAGGCCACCTCAGAATCTAGAATGAAACCCACATCCTAAAAGGTGGCGGAGGCCATGGAGCACCTGCTTCCTCATGAGATCGTCGAGTGGGAGCTGGACATGCATGAGACGGCGGAGATCGAGGAGCGCTGGGAGGAGGAGTTGCGCGTGGCTGAGGACGAGGTAGAGAAGAGCATGTCGATCAAAGAATCAGCGGTGGAATACCAACGCGAGCTTTGGTGCAGCCACTACTATGAGTACTACAACCTCGAGGGTGGCACCGAGGACGAGGATGATGACACGGTCGACTTCAGCCGGTGGGCATGCAGTCCACCAATGGCGGCATGTCACTAGGACAAGTCATCGACGTCTCATTTTACACCGGCGAGGCATAGAGTGGCGCGGCGGCGGCTTTGTTAAAATTGTGCATTCTTAGCCTTTGTTTATAACATGGGTATTTTCTTAGAGCAATATTTAGGTCAATTGGCTCTGTTTAATTACTAAATTGCTCGATTCAGTAAGTGTGGTCTATGTGTTGTAGGCTCTTTTGTGTGCCCAAATTAGTAAGCGATGTTAAATTATGTAATGACGAGCATGAGGACAGTACCCAGGGAAATTTCCACCCAAATTTGAATGATCAAACTCATTGCATGCACATAAAGCAGAAGAATCATTTTCGATGCACACATTTGTTCAAAGTGAATGGTGTCCGACCGCACCACGTGCAAAGTTTCCCCACACCTTTCAAAAAAATTGGCCTCCACCGAAATATCTAACTCCCACCTCCCCACCCCGTTTTCTCCCAGACCACAAGTCACATTTCCCATGTCTCCTCCTTCCCTCCTTCCCAAGCTATAGCCACTTCCTCGCTTGCTTCCTTGCTATTTCCGTCTCGCATCCGACTGTAGCGGTCGCCATGGTCTTCTTCAATGATCTCTCCAGCGGTTCCTCCTCTGATGAGGACTCTTTCACCACTCGGGTATGCCTATCTTCTATCTCTTGGATTATGATTTGGAATAAAGGATTTTAACCCGGCGGTCCATTTGAGTCATTTCTTCCTCTTGTAGCTTCCTAGGACCATTAGTTGCAACGAATGGGGTGGGTTGGTTGAAGATCTACCTGCTTGTTTTCACCATCAATCTCCATGCGTGAAGTTAGTTTTGTTTAAATCTGTGGACAATGGGAGGAAGTTTTTAGCATGTGCAAAGAAGGTTAGCCCTAGTTGCATTGTTACAAATCATTTGTTAGATTTGATTCAGACACTTTCATTGTGCTATGTTATTCTGGATGTGATTAAGACAGTGTCACAGTTTCTACCTAGTATCTAAAAATGTTTCCATCTCATCAGTGGTGCCATTAGAATATTATTTGGCACCACTTCGGCAGTTTGTGCCGCCAACTTTGGTCCACTCATCCAAGCAGCCAAGCAGTAAAATACTAAAACTTTATGGCACAAAAGAACTGCGCATCGGAGCAACTAGGTGCTCTGGAGTCTGGTTCTCGGATTTTTCCTCTGCATTGGCTCGCCAGTCCAGGGCACCGGTACCAAATGTAGCAACAGTTCTCTTAACACCCGTTTTGGCATACATAGTGGATGGCCTTAGTGCTATTAGTTCTATGTTACTAAATTTGTGCATGTACACACCAATTAGTATCAATTTGATGTCATACAAACATTGTCGATATGTTCTTGCGGTTATGTTTACCTTCCTCGTAAAATGTTAAATTTTTATTATGGTACATGACTAAGAACTTGTAGTGTTGTTGCAGTTAATTAAAGCTTCTGATGTTTCTAAATTTGGTTGTTGTCTTGGTCGCAATTAATTCATTTACACATTGATCTTTTTGAGAAGATATGTCATAATTAACTTGTTTCTTTAGCTTTTCAAAATAGATATTTTGTTATTTTCTATGTTTCTAAACACCCATTTTCTCTACAATTTGTTGGGGGGGAACAATGATCTATGGGACCTGCAGGATCCCTTTACGGTTATGTAGGGGGGGTCCACATGCACAAAGAGCATCAGTCGATCAGATCGCGTGCGAGGGTTTATACAGGTTCGAACCAATCAGGAGCTTAAAACCCTATGTCATTTCTGTGTCGGGTATATTATGTCGGTTCAAGTACAGGAGCACAAGGACCCAGCAAGGATGCTCGAGAGGTGCATCTACGCATGCAATTGAAGAGAGTGTCGACCCCCTAAATGGTAGCCTCGGGCCTCCTTTTATAGCTGAAGGGGTTACCACAATGGCTATAATGGTCTTTTACTGGGTGTACAGTGCGGACTTGCAGCGATAGGGACTGCTTGTCAGGATAGGTAGTGGGAAATACGTAACTCTGACGGACTAGGACAGGCGCATTGAATGCACTATGAGGTGGCGCGCTCGCGACATTCCCCGACAAGCATTGTCTCCCCTTCTGTGTCGTCTGCCTAGCTACCTTCTATTCTCATGCCACGCCATGGGACGGGTGTCATTAAGGCTGCAACACGCCCGCTGTTGTGGCCACGTGCCCCTGCCAGCCCCGCCTGTCCGACTACCCGCTTGACACCTCGGTCGATGTAGACAATCAGCCCCTTGGTGAAGTGGAACGGTGGCTTGGCGGGCTGGTATCTTGTCGGGCACTCCTTGTGAGTGGCTTTATAGACTGGTGAGTGTCTTTCCACCCCGCTTTGGTCTTGGTCTTGGCTTACTCATGGTCTTGGTGTGAGCCCGGCTAGGAGTTGCCGGCTTGGGGACCGTCGTTGCCCGTGCCTAAGACTGGGTGCTAAGGACCCCATTTCGTTGTACATCGACAGCAGCTCCCGGGCCTGGGCCATACACGTGCATGCAACATTGTTGGGCTAGGCCCAAAACAGTGCACGGGCATGCGTGGCACCGTCTCCTTGCAGTTATGATGACTTCTGCAGACTTTTCCCACGATGTGCATTTACCACGGGTCATGGGAGTGGTGGAGTGGGCTGGTTGCCTCGAGGGGCCGCGTGTTGGAGGCCGAGTTGAGCAAGACAGGGGGAGGTAACCCTTGCATTTTCTGCGTGTGTATAAACAGTGTCACTCATGAGGGCATCGTTCCCCCCTAGTCGCGCTACCACTGCTCCACTGCTCCTTCCCTTTCCTCAAGCCCTCACAGCTCAAGCCCCTGGGTCCTTCCTTCTCCCGCCCCCTCCACCATTCACCTACAGGCCCTTCATGGCACCAAAGCGCTCAACCTCCTTCACCGCGGCCGGTGCGGCGAAGAAGTCCAAGAAGGCGACCGAAGAAGAGTCGAAGGAGGACCTGGTGACGATGAGGAGGAACTCCATCATCTTCTGCCCATGTTCTCTATCGCAGCACGATCTTGTTTCGAGGTATGCCCCAATGTGGGGGACCACGACGAAGGCGCACCTGGCCATGGTGGTGCTTCCAGATATGTCCAGCCCAGCCCTGAGAAGTACACGTTCTTTGTGGTGTACTTCTATTGAGGGTTGGTCCCCCTTCTCTGCTTTCTTCATAAATTTGTTGCTGACCTATGGCTTCTATCTACTGGACGTTATGCCGAACGCGGTGACCACCATGCCAGTTTTCGCACATTTGTGTGAAAACTTCATAGGGATAGTCCCCAAAGTCTCCCTCTTCAGCCATTTCTTTTTTCCTGCATAGAGGGCGAGGATGCCATCTCCGGCAGCATCGTGTGGATTCCATGCACCTCCTTCAAGGAAGTTTATCCCCCCGGCCTTCTGCACAAGAATGGGAGGAATGGAGAGTGGATTGGTGCTATATTGTTGACAAGGAGTACTCGCCTTTCTACAAGGTCCGGATGCCCAAGCCCATTTGCCAGGATGAATGGAGCGCCATCGCCCCAGATGAAGGGGTGCTAGAGATAGCGATCACCCGCCTGCTTCGGCTGAAAGCCATGGGCCTCACCATAGAGATGGTGGGCTCTTATTTTCTTGCCACACATATCGCTCCCCTCCAGGACCGGAAGCGCTTCGCCTAGGAGTATGCCTAGCCTACCGACATTATGCGGATCCATCCCGGGATCGATCGCGACCTGACCTCCATTCAGCTCTCCTTCTTTCACCACCAGCTGTTTTGCCTAGAGGGGAGGTTCATTCTCCCGTCACCCATCGGCCCACTCAACATCAACTCCTTCTAGGACACGATATTGGTGAAAATGCCGCCGTGCAACACGCACGGGGTTGATCCCTCGTGGAAGGCACCGACAAAGGAGGAGGTGCAAGAGTTGATCGACACCCTGGTAGAGGTGTGCATCAGAGATGAAGGGTTGATGACCCACGCCACCACCATGGCGGAGGTTGAGTTCATCGGCCGACGAGCTATGGAAGCGGGCATGAACATCGACGGCAGCACCTCAGGGGTTGTTGCACCCAACAAGGATGAACACGGGGGTCATGAAGATCCGCTAGCCTAGCACCAACCAGAGGGGCCTGTCACCACCGAGGGTGTCGGGGATGCGGGCACTGAAGTTGGTGTGGAACCGGGCTTTGAGGAACCTTTGGCCTGGCAATCCCAAAGAGGGCACGTGTGTTTCCCATGGCCATCACAGGGGAGCCAATTTGTCGTACTCCCCACGAGAGGTGGAGGATGAGGAGGAGGAAGAAAACCCTGCCACGAATGTTGGCCAGCCATGATGGACACGACAGTCCCTTGCCATGCAGCCGCAAGCCCTGCCGCCCCAACAGGGAGTTTGGCAGCACCTACTCCACCACCAGCTCCCGCCCCTAGCAGGGGGGCATGTGGAATCTTCCCACCTTCGGCTCAGGGGAGGAGGACGATGAGTAAGTGCCGATCCTTCACAACCCTACTGCAATCTCTGCCCTTCTATTATTGATCCTTGTTTCATGTTGTGATCGCAGGGCTGAGGACACTTTGGCACAGAGGATGGATGGGAGGTCAGGCCGTGCATCCGCCACAGGGAGTGCGACAAGCGTTCCACGTGAGCGTGCGGCTTCGTCCGAGAAGGAGATCGTGGATCTCAACTCCCCACCCAGCCCCCGGTAAGAGGGCCCTCCTCAGCACCCGACGTAGGACATGGGCGATGTCACCAACTCCTCCTCCTCTATCCTCGTGCAGACGGGGAAGGAGGACCTGAAGGTGGTTACCGAAGGCTCGAACCCTGAAGGGAGCTCTTCGATAGAGTACCTCACCATCGAGACCATCCCAGTCAAGGACGTGTCGGCAGGGAGGACTTCTGGCGAGCAGGTGACGACTATGGACGCCACTGGAGGAGACAAGGTGTCTCCTCAATGGGAGCCCACGGGTAAGCCCCCCTGCCGTTAGAATGGAGGTTTTATTTTCATGCCATTGTTTCCTTACTTCTCGTTTTGTCTTCTTGAACTTCTTCTCAATCCAATTTTTCTTGCCTTTGCCTGAAGGACCGGTAGCTAGAGAATCTCGGTGTCGATGTCGACGTTGAGGGGATCGCCAAGGTGGCGGCCGAGGAAGCCATCTGTGTCACGGAGGAGAAGGACGTAATGCGTCGCGACTCTAGGTACACCAGCAAGCAGGTCCTCGCGGGGCCAGTCCTAGATATGGCGGCCGGTACTAGAGAAGCCCTGTTGGTGGAGTTCCAGGGGCGGGTATGTCCTTCCTGTTTGGGGCCACCCACGCAAGTGCCGCTGATTTGACACCGACAGAGGAGCCACCCCTGAGCTAAAACCTGCAGGTAAGCGACTTGTAGTTTGTTAGCTTCCTCAGCAACGCCATCCTCCAGGCTTTCTCTGAGGTGGAGGTCGTGGACGAGGCAATGGCCAACCCTGGAGGAGAAGTGATGGTCGACCCGTTCGGTGGGACACATGAGGCCAAGGAGCACGCCATCCTGGCATCCTTGAGCCAGAGCTTTCGATAGCTGCAGGCATACTACACCAGTCGTTCGGAGAAACTGGACTGTCGGGAAGTCCTTCTCACAGCCGCCAAAGAGAGGTTCTGGGTGCCCCATGCCAAAATGCAAACATGGTTCGCAATGTTCCATAAGGAGATCGACGAGCAGGTGGTCGCGCTCAATGTGGACGAGGCCGAGTTCATCAATCGGCAGGCCGAGGATGAGAAGACGTGGTGGGAGGATGATGAAGATATCACCAACCAGGATGCGGAGCTAAAGGCACATAAGATCTCCCTCGACTGTCATGAAGAAGATCTCATGACCCGCAAGAAAGACCTTGCGGACAAGCTTGGGGTTGAGCTGGGCAAGCTAGTCTAGGTCCTGGAGCTGGAGCACAAGGACGCACACGAGAAGCAGGCCAGTAAGTACACCGACAATCTCTAGGAGGCCACGACTGCGAAGCCTCTCGGGTTGCCCAGGCCGAGCTAGAGGGCAAGGTGTACTAGCTGGAGCTGGATCTCGTTGCTTCTGGGTAGACTATCTCAAGGCTAAAGGAGAACACCTAGAAGGACACATAGACCTTGGCGGATTTGCAGGCCACGCTTGATGGCAAGGCTGGGGACCTGGAGGCCACGGCGGCTACCAACTCTAATCTGTGCACGAGGGTGAGAGTCCATGAGGACAGCCTCAAAACCGCACAGGCTAGAGAGTGCAACCTGCTTGAAGAGCTTGAGAAGCACAAAGCCTTGGTCTCTTCCGCTGCGCGCTCCTCCATCGAGTTCCGGGAGGATGTTCATCTCTGGACGGTGCAGCTCGTCGACCTTGCTGAGAAGGTCTCCAACCAGGTGGTGAAGATAGGCTTGGAGTAGTGCACCTTTTCTAGTGATGGCCCAGAGGCGACGAGCATGAGGTTGTCTATCTTCTTCGGGAGGCTCGTCAATGCCTTGGTGAAGTACGAGGCGGGGCAGGCACACGACTTCCTTCAGGTATTCTTCGAGCGGTGCTATGGATTCCTCCACAAGGGTCTGGTGAAAGTCGCCTACCATAACCCCGGCCTCAACCTAACCAAAGCTCTATCCAAGCTACCGAAAGACTTTGACACCAGCGAGCTTGACGCACTTGTCGCTCCCAGCTCCAACAAGGCTGGCTCCATGACCCTGAACTGTTAACTTCTTGTCCATGCGACATTCGTGCCAAAGGCTTTTGCATAGGATTAATACTGCGAACTTGTTTTTATCTATAATGCAATTTATTCCATCACTATGGGTGCCTCTTTCCTTTCAATACAATCTTATATTTGTATGCCTTCGATCCTTACGCTTTGGTAGAAATGCATGCTGGTGCACACATCCTTTCCATGGGCTCTTTTTGGAGCGGATCCTTAGTAACCCTCGGGGATGCAGCTGTTGGCAAGGATGCCTTCCTATCCCTTCCCCGGCTGCTTGGGATGTTGAGCGGACTCAAAACATCCAAGCACGCATATAGTTTCGGCAAGGGTCCCTTGCATGCGGGTCTTTTCACACAAATAGCTATTTTTGTTTCATGTAAATATCATAAACAAATGTTTAAAATAGTTTTCACAACTTAGATTAGACTTGCATGTGGGGGCCCGTGTCTCCTTTTGAGAATAGATGAACAAAGGGAACACACACGGTGCTAGGGATTCCAACACCTCAATGATCGCCTTGCGTGAGTGGAAAATGATCACAACATTCCATGCAACACATATGAGATTAAGCATGCATTTTAGCGAAAGCTTGTGTGATACTTAGCTTTACACATGGGACGTGCATTCGTTGTGTGCCTCAGTACTAAGGATTACACGCCTTGGAGGGGAACTTTGTACAAAAGGGTTCTTGAGGGGCCCGGCAACCGCGCCCTCCCCCGGGGTGATGCTTAGTGAGGACGCTCGTCACTCGTACAAGTGTTGCACCTGAGTACTGTCCCCGGTCATCAGGTGGATAGCGTCAGACCTAACGACTTGCGCCATCCGGGAAGGACTTGGTGGCCTTATTGTTCTTGCCCCCAGTGGTAGAAGTCTTGGGTGAGTCATCGACAGGTGTGCTGTGCTTAGCGGCACGCTTCCCGGATTTGTCACGAGTCTTGCCGGAGGTGTTGGAACTATTATTGGAAGGAGCGGGTGCCTTGTCGGCGAATGCTGCTAATGCCTATTGGTAGATCTTGTCAACACAGAGGAATGCGTCTTTCTTGTCTGCATGGATGGTGATGATGCTCATCGGCCCTAGCATCTTGAATGTGTTGTACGCATGGTGGGACACCGCCATGAACTTTGTCAGCGCGGGACGGCCCATGATTCCATTGTACGAAAGCAGCATATTGTCGACGTCGTAGGTGACCCTCTCTGTCCTGAAACTGAGCTCGCTACCAAATGTGAGCGGAAGGGTTATCTTTCCCTTTGGCCAAAATATCCCCCCGTCCACTCCTTGAAAGGAGCTCGTGGGTTTATGGTCTTAATCAGGGATCTTTAGCCACTTGATCACATCGGGAGAAATCAGGTTCAGGTCGGCCCCACTGTCGAGCAACATCTTCATGATCCTGAGGTTCCGAATCATTGGTGAGACCAAAAAAAGACACAGACCCAATCGTGGTGATGCGATCAGGGTTGTCCTCAGCGTCGAGGATGAGGGCATTGGTTGACCACTTGAGAGGCTTCCTTGCTTCTGCCATTGGCTCCACCGTGTTGACTTTCCAGACCCATTGCTTGAGCTACGTGTGGGAGGAGTGCAAACATGTGCCTCCGTCAACGCACATACCATCTATAGCCTTCTGGAAATCTTGCCTGTCGGATTCCTCCCCATCCTCATCATCATCACTATCAGATTTGTCATCTCGGTCTATAGCAGGCTTCTATTTCTACTGCTTGGCATTGCCGCAGCGGCCACCCCGTCCGTTGTGGCCCTTCCTATTAGATCCATTGGCACCATCTCGACCGTTCTCCTTGCCGCGCCTTTCATACTATTACTTTTGCTTCTCACCAAGCTATTCTACTTAGTGGCACTTGGTGCTATCATGGTCATTGGTGAGGTGGATCTTGCAGTACGGCTTGCCGGTCTTCTTGCTTGTCACAGCCTTATCGTCTCTAGAGCATGCGGCAACATCCCTACCATACTCCTCGGATTTGGCCTTCTTGCCGGTGTTAGGCTTGCTGGAGCTCTTGACAGCCATCACTGCATTTCCTTTGTGCTTCTTGTTACTCTTTCATCCCTTATTCAAGGAGGCGGGCACGTTCTCATCATCGTCAAAGTCAACCTCCAGGCCAGCGTCCTCCCCCGAGAGCCTTGTTCCTTCTTTAGCCCGTGCTCACTTGTTGGTCGGAGCATAGAGCTCGGCGATGTCCTGCACCTTGTTGATGATCATCTCCTCGCGCATGCATTGATTGCGTACGTTCGTGTGAAATGCAGCGATCACCACAACAGGTTGGATGTGTAGGATGTTTTGCTGCACAAGGCTGAACCTTTGGATGTACTTGCGAAGGGTCTCGCTAGGCGAGGACGTGCAGATCGCTGGGCTACCCCGGGAGCTTGTGGACCACAAGGTAAGCTCCAATGAAGTGGTTGCACAAATTTGCCAAGGAAGAGATGGACCCTTCGGAGAAATTCATCAGCCAACTCTTCGCATTGGGCTTGAGTGCCTACGGGAAGTAGTTGTCGAGCACCTTCTCGTCTTGTCCCCCGGCAGCCTGCGCCGCAATGGTGTAGATGCCCAGGATCTGTGTTGGACAAATATTGTCATCGTATTTGTTAGGCAACTCCGGTTTGAAGGCCCTACTGGAGGGACAACGGACTTGCCACAGCTCACGGGTGAACGTCGGGCATCCCACCTCATTAGGTAGGCTACCAGGTTCCCCGCGTGCGGACTCATCGAAGGATGGATTTGCGCGACCATCGAATTGGTGACGTGTTTCCCGTCGCCTCTCGATTGTGGTGTGCACGTCCTCCTTGTGTCGGTCCTTCTAGACTTGGTGTTGATCTTGCTTTAACCGCAGGTCTCGAGGCTTGAGACACCTCGTCTTGTACGTCAGTCTAGCGGGTAATTTGTTGCTGTCATGGGGGTGACTCCACATTATATGCTCTGCCAGCATCGCGCCCGGCGATGGGCCCTGCAGGAGCCACGTGTCATGTTTGCGAGGAGCCCACCGCGTCTGGCTTGTCATTGTTGGCGAAACTCAGTAGGCTTTTTATGTTCACCCTCCAATCCTCCATCATCTCTCGTGCAGGCGAAAAGTTCAGCAGTAGCTGGGCCTACACCAAAGCTTCCCCCGCAGTTTTAGGGACCGGGCGGAGCAAGGCACGGGTAGCGCTCTTACTCCAGGTAGTGCCAGAAGGAGCACTTTCCCGCACCGTCGCCCACTGCCGGTCCTCACCAGAGGGAGGTGGTTGAGCTTGGCCTTGCATTCTTTGTGCAAGGGTCTTGTTCACGCTCCACCCCGGGTCGTCATCTTGCGGGTCCCGGTCGCGGTTCTCATGTGAAGGTTATGGTGGAGGGGTGGTCGCAGCCGCCGCCGCTGCAGTCACGGCCGCGGCTGTGATGCCGCCTTCGACCGCCGCCGACACATAGTGCGCTAGCACGATGGCGGGGGTCCGGGTCGTGATTCGTGAAGCTCCGTCAGGTGTTGTGGCTACGCTCGCAGATGTGACGCGCATGGTGTTTGCCCCCATCTCCATCGCCTGTTGCAACTGGCATGGGTAGCTTGGACATCGAAAGGGGGAGAAACAATGATCTATGGGATGTGCGGGGTCCCTTTATGGTTCTACAGGGGGATCCGGGTGCACAAAGAGCATCAGTCGATTAGATCGTGCGCGAGGGTTACGTTTGGGCTGTTCAGGAGCGTAAAACCCTATGTCCAATCTGTGCCTGGTTGATTATGTGGGCTCAAGTACAGGATCGCAATGACCCGATAAGGATGCTCGAGAGGTGCAGCTATGCGTGCAATTGAACACAGTGTCGACCCCCTAAAAAGTAGCCTCGGGCCTCCTTTTGTAGCTCAAGGGGTTAGAACAATGGTTATAATGGTCTTTTACTTTGTGTACTGTGTGTACTAAAGCGACAAGGACTGCTTGTCAGGATAGGTAGTGGGAAGTACCTAACTCCGATTGATTAGGACACGCGCATTGAATGCATCGTGAGGTGGCGCGCTGGAGACGTTCCCCGACAAGGATTGCCTCTCCTTTTGTGTCGTCCGCCTAGCTACCTCCTATTCTTCTACCACACGCGGGATCGGTGTCACTAAGGCTGCAACACGCGTGCCGCTATGGCCATGTGCCCCTGCCAGCTGCGCATGTCCGCCTGCCCGCTCGACACCACGGCTGATGTAGACAATCAGACCCCTGGTGGGGTGGAACGGTGGCTTGGCGGGCTAGAATCTTGTCGGGCGCTTCTTGTGGGCGGCTTTACAAACTGGTGAGACAATTGCCACCCGCTTTGGTCTTGGTCTTTGCTTGATCTCGGGCTTGGTGTGAGCCCGGCAAGGAGTTGCCAGCCCACGGGCCATCGTTTCCCGTGCCTAAGTCCGAGTGCTAAGGACCCCGTTTTTTTCACCCACACAATTGTTACTGATTTAGTTTCAAATATTATAGGATGGACAAAGTATTATTACCTGGGGTGGGTTGATCAAGAGTGGCCATAGTCTTTGAAGATGTGNCTAGCAAAGCTCTGGAGCATGTATGAGGAAGAGAATGGAGATAGGCTTAGAGAAAATGTTGTCAACACCGAAGAATACTTCAAGATGCTGGGGAAGAAGAGGAAGATGGAGAATGAGCTCAGATTTTTAAATTAGACTTTGCTAAGATGGTGTTGGCGAAGCAGGAGCCACTTTCCCAGTTGGTCAGTGCAAAATAGGTTCTTAGTGAACTGAATGAAGAGGTGGAGAAGACGAACCTAGCTGATCATGCATAAGATGATTAGGGAAATGAATATATTGTTCTAATATTATTCTTATATATGAAGGTGAACTAGCCATATGGTGTACTGTGCTATTTTGAGGTTGCTATCGTATTGTGATGTTAAAATATATTTATGTGCCTAATATGAAATTGGCAAACAATAGTTCGATATGAAATGTGAATTTGCATAATTAATACTGGAATCTGGAATTGAATTATTTTATTAATTATTAATTGTAAATTGTAAACAAACTAATAACTAATAAACCTGCTAAATGGGTCATGGAACTTTGCAAATGGTTCTAGAAGTAAAAGCAGTTGTGATGGATAGGACATAGAGTTTTCTTCATCAAATCGTGTGTGATATAGTTTCAGAAAGCAAATGATTAATGGAGGTAGAGCACGTGTGATCGTTACACCTATCACAAATGAGGCTATACACAAAAACTGTGTGGGATGTATATATGAATGGAAACTTTCATCTGGGATTCACTATCTGGGATG
Source organism: Hordeum bulbosum (assembly GCA_900070015.1). NCBI lineage: Eukaryota > Viridiplantae > Streptophyta > Magnoliopsida > Poales > Poaceae > Hordeum > Hordeum bulbosum. Next base: position 2,791 of record CBQS010234099.1, on the reverse strand, counting down.
TGCAGATGAATGGAAACGTTTTTCTAGGATTCACTGTGTGGGGAATGCAGATGAACGAAAACGTTTCTCATGGATTGACAACATGGGTTGTGCAGACGAAGGGAAATGTTTCCCTGGGAATCACTGTGTTGGATGTACCTATGAACGAAAACGATAGGGCAGGTATAATTGCCTGTGATGGCTAGCCCGATCGCACACAAGCTCATTTTGTGCAGTGTGTGTGTGACCAGAGGTCCTATCCCCGACAGTTTCTGTGTCGTGTGGGAAGGACCCCCCTATCACCCTCACTCACTAGGTGATGGTTTAAAATGTCATCACGTAAAGGGGTTAAGGACCATTCGTATAGCAAGTCGTTGCACAAGATTATCCTCGTTTGTCTCGTGAATCTTCGAGTGTTCGGCCGGTTCTCGTGAGGAGTCCCAAAGTACTTAGGCGACTCATGAGTCCCAGCTAAGACGCCGAGTACAGATGATGTTCTCACTTGGAGCAGGTTCTAACTTAGGTAAAATCAGGTTCGCGGCTAAGAATGAAGGTAGTTGTTGTGAAAATGATGGTCCTGTCCATCTTGGCATCCGAGCAGTGGTCATGCCCTCACTTGGAACTGTTTTAACTTAGGTGAAAACAGGTTCGCAGCTAAGCCCTCAAGTGCGGATGATGTCCTCACTCGAAGTAGGTTCTAACTTAGGCGAAATCAGGTTCGCAGCTAAGAATGAAGGTACTTCCTACGAACAATGAAGGTCTTGTCCATCTTGGCATCCAAGTGGGGTTCCTACCCTCACTTGGAAACGTTTTAACTTATGCGAAATCAGGTTCACAGCTAAGCCCCCGAGTGTGCATGATGTCCTCACTTGGAGCGGGTTTTAACTTAGGCGAAAACTGGTTCACGGCTAAGAAATAAAGTAGTTCCTACGAATAATGATGGTCCTTTCCATCTTGTCATTCGAGTGGGGGTCGTGCCCTCACTCAGAACCATTTTAACTTATGCGAAATCAGGTTCGCAACTAAGCCCCCGAGTGTGGACGATGTCCTCACTCGGAGCAGGTTTTAACTTAGGCAAAATCAGGTTCGCGACTGAGAATGAAAGTAGTTCCCACGAACAATGATGGTCCTGTCCATCTTGGCATCTGAGTGGGGGCCGTGCCCTCACTCAGAACCATTTTAACTTAGGTGAAATCAGGTTCGCAACTAAGCCCCTGAGTGTGGATGATGTCCTCACTCGAAGAAGGTTTTAACTTAGGTGAAATCAGTTTCGCGGCTAAGAATGAAGGTAGTTCTTGCGAACAATGATGGTCCTGTCCTGCTTGGCACTTGAGTGGGGGCGTGCCCTTACTCGGAACTATTTTAACTTGGGAGAAATCAGGTTTGTAGCTAAGCCCCCAAGTGTGGATGATGTCCACACTCGGGGTAGGTTTTAACTTAGGAATAAATAGGTCTACAACTAAGAATGAAGGTAGTTCTTGCAAACAATAATGGTCCTGTCCATCTTGGCAGCCAAGTGGGGGTTGTGCCCTTACTCAAAACCATTTTCACTTAAGTGAAATCAAGTTCGCAACTAAGCCCCCTAGTGTGGATGATGTCCCCACTCGGAGCAGGTTTCAACTTAGGTGAAATTAGGTTCGCGGCTAAGATTTTCGCCCACTAGGGGTAATAAGAGGGAGTAATTCACCAAAGTGAAAGGAAAAAAGGTAATTTTTTGATAAAGTGTAAAGAAGCAAAACTTTTTATTCGTCAAAATCAGTCGGGTTCATTACAGGAATGAGAAAAGGAAAAAGTTTTAATATGTTCTATGTGTAGAACACGTGGAGCAGATCTGCGTTCCGGGCTCTAGGGTCTTTTGTCCCATTCTGAAAGTTGTAGAGCCGATAGGCTCCATTGTGCAGGACTTTGGAGATTGCAAAGGTCCCTTTCCACGGATGTGCCAGCTTGTGGGGATTTTGTCGATTCAGACAGAGGACTAGATCACCTTCCTGAAAGGCGCACCCTCTCACTTTCTTATCGTGATAATGCCTCAGATCTTGGTGTCACAGTGTTCATTTGATGAGGGGTAGCTCTCTCTCCTCTTCCAGGAGATCCAGACTATCTTGACGCACTGCTTCAGCTTTAGCTTCATTGTACTGTTCCACTCGGGGGGAATTGTGATGCAGGTCACTCGATAGGAGGGCTTCAGACCCGTACACCATGAAGAAAGGAGTGTGCTTGGTGGAGCAATTCGGGGTCGTTTGCATGCCCCATAAGACAGAAGGCAGCTCTTTGACCCAGGCCCCAGCTGTGTACGTTAGCTCTCTCATCAATTAGGGCTTTAGTCCTTGTAATATCATTTCATTCGCTCGATCTACCTGTCCATTCGACTTTGCATGAGCTATGGAGGCATAGTTAACCCGAGTGCCTTGGGAGTAGTAGAACTCACGTAATTCGTCTCCACCAAAATTGGACCCATTGTCAGTGAGGATATCATGTGGAACTCCGAATGTGAAGATAATGTACTGACTGAAGCTGATGGCAGTCGCTGAATCCATGCTTTGATGGGCTTCGCTTCGAACAACTTAGTGAATTTGTCCACCGCTACAAGCACGCGGGTAAATCCATTTGTCCCGATCCATAGGGGGCCAACCATGTCGAGATCCAACACGGCAAATGGCCAAGTGAGTGGAACTCTCTCCGGTGTGGATGCATGCTCGTGCGGTCGATTCTTGTAAAACTGGCATCCGACACATAGCTCAACCAAGTCTCTTGCTGCCTCATTGGCTCGGGGACAATAAAACCCCACTCTGAAGACTTTGGAAACCAACGT
>CBQS010234059.1:0-10751 GCA_900070015.1 Hordeum bulbosum | reverse complement strand
GTCTGTGGGTGGTCGCTTAACGCCGCCACGCGCGCCTACCATCTGTCCATCAATCCTCTAGCCGGCCAGCTCCTGTTCACGACGGATCGACAGCTTATTTAGCGCGGCTGGACCTGGAAAGAAGAGCTATGCTACATGTACAGGAGGGTTACGGGATGAGGATGATGAGGACATCAACACCACAACTTCGCCTCTATCAGAGGGAATTACAGGGTGTGATGGCAGTTTCTAATTGGTCATTAGTAGAGGCATGGCCCACCTTCCTTGAAATCAGGGGGACATGTTCAGAAAGTTTCAAAGGAACCTGTAGAACTCCTGTAAAAACCTGTATATCTAGCATTTTTGAGGAAAGAATGCCAATGCACTCACTCTGCACCGTGCAGTGTACACAGTACAGAAATACTGGTTCTTGGGCGAACAGTACAGATAGCTAACTCAATCAATTGCCTGGCATGATGCTCCGTGCATGCACGCTCAAGACGGAGATAACAGGATCTCTCAAATCTTTCTCAAACGCATAGTCAGACCGCCGATCACTGTTTAATTATGAAAATATGATCAATACAGGCCTTTTAAACCGGTCTCAAACGTCCGGACTAAACGACATCTCATTTTCAGTCTAAATATGGGATGAATATAGGGAGCCCGGGCACGCCCGTCACGTCGTCCTGACGACTTGGTCCCACGCGGACTCGCGAGAAAATCCGATGGTCCGACGGACACCTCAACCATCAGCGCGGTGTGAACGTCGTGTGGCGCCGCTCCGGCTCCCTGTCCGAGGTCGGGACCGACTATTTAAGCCGGTCGGTGCCCCGAGCCCTAGCTCATCTGCCTCCTCCCTTTCTCTGCCGCTATTCAAGCTGCTGCTCATCTCGCACTTTCCTCTCCGTCAAGGTCGTCCGACGGCTCATCACCACCTATGCGCAGCTCATTTCGAAGCGGTGTCTGCAAATCGAGGCGGAGATCCAGGCTCGCCATACCGCCCGTATCGCTGCAAGTCTCCCTCCGAACTCGCCAAGACGGAGGAGGAGGAGCAGCCGAAGGACATGGAGGAGGACGAGGCGGAGTTTGCCGCCGCCCAATCGGTAGAGATGGCGGAGCAACAAGCCATCCTAGATTCCATCCGGGATGACTGATGAGGCCGAGGTGGAGGCCAACCGTCGGCTCATCCGTCAGAGGCAGACGAAGGCCGACGCCCTCTTCGATGAGCTGGAGGCGTAGATCGAGGCGGAGGAGGCCACAACGAAGCAGCTGGAGGCGTCGGAGGGGGCGGAGCTACGGCAGGCGGCCATTTATTCGTCGAAGGTCACACAGATCGTCGACATCTCCGACGAAGAGTAGTACATAGGTTTTATATGTTGCATGCTTTTGTATTGATTCGAGGTATTCAAATGTAAAATGCATTATTTAACCGTGACCGATCAATGTCCTCGGATGCATCTGGACGCGTTTGTGGATGTTTGAGAGGTTGAATTTGTAAAGTCCGGCTGTAGATGCTCTCACGTTACTTTTTCTTTAAGAAGATCGGCAGCAACACTACCTTTGTTTATAACATCCCAGTAACACTCGTGACTGTACTCTAGAACACTACATCAACATACACGGGAGGTTATTTTGTAAACTTAGACAACCTGGCAAAATCAACCATCACAGAGTTGCTTCCGGCCCATATAGCCCATCAGCTGAATAAGTGTTTGGGATGCCACTTTGAGCGCCAATTCTATAACTCACTTATAACAAGTATAGCGTCTCATTCGCCTGACGTCGCTGCCCCATACCGGTTTGGTCTTGTTTCTTTTTCTTTTGTTTTTTCTTGTGGTTTTCTTTGTTACTTCACCGATTTTCTGTTTTACCGGTTTTCTCTATTTGTTTTACCCATTTTTACGGGTTTTATATATTTTCCTTTTTTCTTTGTTTCTTTGTTGGTCTTCACTGTTTTTTCTTTTCGTTTCTTTGTTTCTTCCTTCTTCGTTTTTATATATTCATTTTCTTGATTTTTATTTTTTGTGTTTGTTTCCTTCTCAGGTGTCACTGCTTTCCATTAGTTGCATTGTTTTTCTTAAGGTTTTCTTTTTATCTTTTCCATTGTTTTTATTTTTAGCTTATATTGGATTTTTGTTTTTTCTTTTGTCGATTTTAATCGGGTTTCCTTTTTCAGCACATTTCTACTCTTTTCAGTACACAATACATTTTATTGTACATATAAAACATTTATTTATACATATTGAACAATTTTCAAATACAAGATGTACATTTTCTTTTAATACATATTATGAATACACTTTTGAATATATGGTCCGCATTTTTCAAATATATGTTAAACATGTTTTACTGATAATAAACATTTTCTATAACTACTGGAACATTTCTTTACATATTATAAACAATACTAAAATGCCACAACTACTGTTTTGAAATGGCACAACAATTTCAAAATATATTATTTATTTTTTAAAGGCATCCAATTTTTTTATATTACCCAAGCATTTATTTTTAAAATTATGGACATAATAACAAAATTTTCACCTACAATATTTTTGAAATGCATTAACACGTCTCATTGTCACGAACTCGTTATTTGAAGCTATAAAAAACATTCACTTCACCAAGACTTTTTATACTATGTTAACATTTTTGGAAGTTATGGTTTTAGTTATTTAAAAAAATTACATTTAAATGATGTCAAAGTGAAACATTTTTATACACATTGAACATTTTTTAATTACACGATCTACATTTTTATTTTAATACATGTTTTGAACTTTTTTTTATATTATGCAAACATACTCTCTCTGTCCTAAAATAAATGTCACAAGTTTAGTATTAAGTTAATACAAATTTAATAATAAAATAATGACACTTATTTTGGAACGGAGGGAGTATTATTTTACATTGTATGCATATTTTTCAGAACTTAACATACAACTTTTTGAAACGCAGGAATATTTTTCATTGTTGTGGAGTTTTTGTTTTAAGATATCTACATTTTTCTAAGTTGTACCACATTTTTTTGTACTGTGTTAACTTTTTAGAATTCGTGGTTTTATTTTTTAATATATTTATGTTTTTCAATATATATTTATTTAGAATATATAAAGAAAATATATTATCAAAACTTTGCCATGACATAACGTGACAAACCAAAATTCCTACTTGGCTAGCCCAGGAGAGTCTCCCTGTAAGCGAGGCATAGGTGCGCACCGCTTTGAGAGCACCGTGTTGGTGCTGCTTAATATCAGCTCTGACTAGATGCCAGGAGCACAGCAGTCAGGACTCATCATCGTCGATGCATAATTCCAGGCTAAGTGTTGCCACCGTAAGCACTGGTGAGCGCATGAACAAGCTTAAAATAATCACCCTCTCAAAATCTGACGGCACGTACGTTTACGTATGCGTATGCACGTACTCCACCGTTTGTAAATATAAGTTTTTTTAAGATGTTTCACTAAAGGGATTACATACGGATGTATATANACATACTTTAAAGTATAGATTTAATCACTTTATTTCGTATGTAGCCCTTTAGTGAATTAACCACCTGTTGGGACGATCGCTTGGCAGACAAAACCTCCACGTTGCTATCCTTTAGAAAATTTTAAAAATGTGCAATGTCAAAGACTTCACAGATGAACAACACGATCTTCAAGAGCTCCTCCGTGCTAGTGCGGATGATCTCTTGCTATGTGTTAGACTATTACTTGGGTCTCAAGTTACCTAGTCCTAGTCGGTTTGTAATAGGATTAGTCGGTTTGTAACCCTATATATACCCATGTATGCGGTTGTCAATAATTAATAAAACATAGTAGTTCTATTCAATCTTACATGGTATCAGTTTTTCGGTCCTAGGGTATGGCTCCGCCACCCACCCCACCGTCGTCGCCGCCCGGCTACTTCGAACGCCAGGCTGCTACTATCGCCCGAGCCGCCACGGCTCCCTCTTCGTCTACCCTTGATCTACCACCACCTATGTTTAAGTACTATGGAGATGGGGTTGGGCTCTCGATCGTCTGGCGACGCATAGTGAGCTAGTATCAGTGACTTAAGCTGGCGAGAGATAGAGTTCGAAGTGAATGGGCCGTAGAACCGTGTGTTGGCCTAGAGCCATGTAAGTTTAATTTGACCGCATTGTTATAAGCGGAGGGCCCGGGAGGTGGTCAGCATCGCGTTTATGAAACAAAATATTCGTCTCGCTTCTCTGTGTGTCTTTCTCTCTCGCTCTCCTGCTTGTTGCCATCTCCTCCTACCTCTCTCTCGGCCGATTTCAAATCTCACCCAGATCCCAAATTCCAAGCTCGAACTCGTCGCCGACCAGCTAGACACCGCCGGTCGTGACAGTCTAGTATCAGAGCCTGATCCTCGGCGTCTACAATTTTTTTTCCCGAGTCACCCGGCAAATTCGACGTGAAGGTAGCGGATCACCTAAGGGTTCGATCTGCATAAATCCGGACCTGAGGTGGGCTGATTTGGGGAATAACCACGGCGGCGTTCAAGCCGAATCCGCAGACGCGCTGCTTAGTCAAGCAGATAGAGGCGTTTCAGGAGCGGATGCTGCAAGAGTTCACCGACATCCGCGTGGCACAGTGCAAGCGTGATGTGGTGGATGGCATCTGTGCTCAGCTGGAGGCACTCGACGTCAAGCTAACTGAGCATGCTGCCCGCTTGGATCAAGTGCATATGAAGTCAACCTATCATGTGTTGCGATTGGACGGGCTCACCAAGGACCGCCATGTACTGCGCAAGGGGGAAGGCAGACACATGGGTCAGGCAGTGAGGAGAGTTCATCACCCACAGCTTCAGAGGTGTCAGATGGCATACTTGACGCTCCTCCTGTGTTGCTTACGCAGCGACCACCTCCGATTCGGTATCCCCCGATTCAGGTACGTGAGCAACATCCTGACCAACAGATGCAGTTTCCTGTAGAGGACAGCGGTAGCAAACGTGGATGGATGCCTAAGATGGATTCCCCTAGATTTGATGATACTGAGGTCCGGATTTGGATAGACAAGTGTGAATCCTTCTTTCAACTGTACAATATTCCTGAAAATTTCAAGGTTACTTCTGCATCTCTGTATCTAACTGATAATGGGGCACATTGGTATCAGTTAGTTAAGCAATCAACAACAATTCACTCATGGGATAAGTTTTGTGCAGCTGTTATAATGGAATTTGATGAGAATGTATACAGACAGAAAATGAAGGAACTACTGTCTCTGAAACAGGCTGACAGGGTGGAGTTGTACAAGCAACAATTCCTACAATTGGTGTATCATGTGAAGTTATATGAGCCAGCTCTTAGTGACACTTTTTTGGTCACAAGATTTACCATGGGGTTAAAGGAGGAATTCAGGAGTGTAGTTGAGCTCCAATTGCCTACTACTATTCAATTGGCAGCAATGTATGCCTCTGTTCAGGAAGGACTATTGTTGACACAGAAACAACCAAGAGCATACTATGGGAAATATGTTATGGGAAAGTTTGAGTCAAAAGGACAGTTATCTATAGGGGAACTCTGGAAAGCTAAGCAGTTGAAAGAATACAGAAGGGCAAATGGCTTATGTTATAAATGTGGAGAGAAGTTTATACCAGGCCACAATTATAATCAGCTGACTGTGCCTCGGGGGCAGTTGAAGGCTGCAGATTTAGTGGATCCTCATGAGATAATTTTTGATGCAGTGCTGGATGCTTTGGTCCATGAAAACTCTCAAGAATGTGTAACAATTTCAACTACTGCTTTGTCTGGTGCTACTCATCCTAAAACAATTCAGCTGAGAGCTTTGGTGGGCAATCGGGTGGTGCTCATACTCATTGACTCTGGCAGTACACACACCTTTGTGGATCAAGCTTTGCTGAACAGAGTAGCAGTAAAAACTGAGAAACTGTCAGTACCTTTGCAAGTTAGGGTGGCAAATGGAGATCTGGTATCCTATACTCACTTAGTACCTCAGTTGACTTGGTGGATACAAGGACACAATTTCAGCAATGCCATGCAAGTGTTTCCTTTAGGTGGACATGACATTATCCTGGGTATGGACTGGTTGGAACAATTGGGAATGATGAAATGCCATTGATCTGAGAGATGGATTTAGTTTCAACATGAAGGCCGGGAAATCAAGTTACAAGGGGTCCTACCTGTGCAACAAAAACAAATCAAAGAAATATCTGCTGAACAACTCATCAAGTGGGAAAAAGGGAATGAGGTGTGGGCTACAACTATACTGAATCATATCATCATGGAACCATATGTGGATGTACCTCGTGCAGTGCATCATCTATTGGAAAAGGATCAAACTGTGTTTCACGAGCCTAACTCACTACCTCCACATAGAGCTTTGGATCACTCTATTCATTTGGTACCTGATGCTGTACCAATAAAATGCAGACCATACATGTACTCTCCACTACAAAAAGATGAAAATGAGAGACAAGTGGCAGAGATGTTGAAAGCTGGTCTAATCACACCCAGCATTAGCCCTTTTGCTTCTCCTCTTCTCTTGGTCAAGAAAAAAGATGGTACTTGGAGGTTTTGTGTAGACTACAGAAAGTTAAATGCATTAACCATCAAAAGTAAATTCCCTTTGCGAGTGATTGATGATTTACTGGATGAATTGGGAGGCACTAAATGGGTCTCAAAATTGGACCTTAGAGCTGGGTACCATTGGATCAGGATGAAAGAGGATGAGTATAAAACTGTTTTCAAAACTCACCATGGGCAGTTTCAATTCAGAATAGTTCCTTTTGGCTTGGCAGCAACACGAGGGACATTTCAGTGTGTGATGAATTTTGTGTTTAATGGTCCAAACAGAAAATATGTTTTAGTATTCATGGATGACATACTGGTTTTCGGTGAAACTTTTGAGGATCATCTGGATCATTTGCAATCTGTATTTGATATTCTCAAAGAGCATCAGTTGTATGTCAAGGAAAGCAAATATGCTTTTGCCCAACAATCCATGGAGTACGTGGGTCACATTATCTTTGATAAGGGAGTGGCAACTGATCCTGCCAAGACTGAAGCCATGTTGAAATGGCATGTCCCAACAACAGTCACTGAACTAAGAGGTTTCCTGGGACTAACTGGGTACTATAGGAAGTTTGTCCAAAACTATGGGCTGTTAGCAAAACCTCTTACTTCTTTACTCAAGAAACAAGCTTTTGAATGTTCTGAAATAGCAGAACGGGCTTTCCAGCATCTCAAACAGGCTATGGCAAACACTCCTGTGCTAGCTCTGCCCAATTTTGAGAAGACTTTTGTGGTAGAAACTGATGCCTGCAATACTGGAGTGGGAGTTGTGTTGTCTCAGGAAGGTCATCATGTGGCTTACTACAACAAGGATTTGGGAGTAGCTAGTCAAAAAACTTCCATCTACGAGGAGTTCTTGGCTATTATGATGGCAGTGGACATATGGAGATCTTATTTGTCCAAGGCTCCTTTTATTATACAAGCAGATCACCGGTGTTTGTGTCATCTAGAAGATCAGCACTTAACTTCAGACCTTCAGAGGAAAGCCATGACAAAACTAGTGGGACTACATTTCGCTATTCAGTATAAGAAAGGGGTGGAAAATACAGTGGCATATGCTTTGTCTAGAGTAGCTCACCTATTTGTTACTCAGTCCATATCTACAAGTAGGCCAGTCTGGCTACAGGAGATATTGAATTCTTATACAATGGACCCTGTGGCCCAGGATATGTTGCAAAACTTGGCATTGGATGCAAATGCTTGTCCTGGTTTCCAACTCGAGGAAGGACTCATTAAACATGAGGACAAGATATGGGTGGGAGCCAATGTTGGACTTCAGACCAAACTCATTCATGCTTTTCATACCAGCCCCATAGGTGGACATTCAGGTATCTTATCTACATATCACAAAGTGAATCAACTGTTTAATTGGCAGGATTTAAAGGCAGCAGTGGAGAGTTTTGTAAAGCAGTGTGGCATATGTCAACAAGTCAAACATGAATTGTGCAAGAAACCAGGAACGTTACAACCTTTAGCCATATCAGATAGTCCTTGGCAAGAGATCAGTATGGATTTTATTGAAGGTTTTCCTAAGTCCGATGGATACTCAGCCATTCTTGTGGTGGTTGATCGTTTCACTGAAGTGAGTCATTTCTTGCCTTTGAAACATCCATTCACTGCTGCATCACTAGCCAAAGTTTTAACTGCACGGGATCCCTTTGCTTATTGTGTCTGACAGAGACAAAGTGTTCACCAGTGCCTTTTGGAAAGAATTGTTCAGGGTGTGGGGGACAGAACTTCACATGAGCACTGCTTATCATCCACAAACTGATGGATAAACTGAGAGGATAAATCAATGTTTGGAGATGTATTTGAGGTGTGTTGTGCATGATTGTCCAACCAGATGGGCCCAATGGATTCCTCAGGCAGAGTTTTGGTATAATACCACTTATCATTCTTCATTGGGTTGCACTCTTTACAAAGCACTCTACGGACATGATATAAATATAGGACAACTGGTGGGTCATCGAAGCTCCAGCAATGCTGATGTAAACACTTAGTTAGAAGAGCATACTCAACACACAACAACACTAAAAGAACATTTGGCCAATGCCCAGTTCAAATACACACACTTTGCTGATAGGAAACGTTCAGAACGGGTGTTTGCTGCAGGTGAGATGGTGTATCTACGACTGCAGCCATATGTGCAGTCTTCTGTGGTGAACAGACCCTGTCCTAAACTAGCTCTGAAGTACTTTGGGCCATACAAGATTTTGGAAAAGATTGGTGAAGCAGCTTACAGACTTGATCTTCCCAGAGGAAGTTTGATACATCATGTGTTTCATGTATCCCAGCTCAAAGGCCATGTGCCTGATCATCCGCCAGTATTCACCACTTTACCAAAAGCGGTGGATTTATCTGTTCCTGGAATGCTGCCTGAAGAAGTTTTGGATCGTCGTTTAGTGAATAAGGGTAATGCTCCTTACGTACAAGTTTTGGTTAAATGGTCAGGGATTCCAGCCGATTCAGCAACTTGGGGAGATTATGAGATGATCAAGGCCAAGTTTCCCAGTGCTCCATCTTGGGGACAAGCTGGTTCTTCAAAGGCGGGTACTGTAAGTACTATGGAGTAGGGGTTGGGCTCCCGATCGTCTGGTGACGCATACTGAGCTAGTATCAGTGACTTAAGCTGGCAAGAGATAGAGTTCGAAGTGAATGGGCGTAGAGCCGTGTGTGGGCCTAGAGCCATGTAAGTTTAATTTGACCGCGTTGTTATAAGCGGAGGACCCGGGAGGTGGTCAGCATTGCATTATGAAACAGAATATTCGCCTCGCTTCTCTGTCTATCTTTCTCTCTCGCTCTCCTGCTTGCCGTCTCCTCCTACCTCTCTCTCGGTCGATTTCAAATCTCACCCAGATTCCAAATCCCAAGCTCGAACTCGCGCCGACCAGCTAGCCACCGCCGGTCGTGACACTATGCCTCCATTGATCTCCTTCACCGGTATACAATATCCGATGTTAACCCCTATATTCCTGTCACCCTCGATCTCAATTCCCAAAACTATTATCATTGGCGCCACCTCTTCGAAGTTCATCTCGGGCGCTGCAATCTTTGTTCCCACGTCGATGCCACCGCCGTGCCGCAGCCCCATGATCCCCAATGGGTCAAGGATGATCTCGCCGTCATCCAATGGATCTACATGCGCCTATCCACCAAAATTTTTAATCTCGTCTATCGGGATGCCGCCATCGCCGCCGGTCACTGGATGGCCCTCCAGCAACTGTTCAAGGATAACGTCGATGCTCGCACCAACCTCCTCCACACCGAGCTCAGGAATACGGTGCAAGGCGATACCTCACTCAGCGTCTACTACCAACGCCTCAAGTCTATCTCCGACGAACTTCATGAACTCGGTGATCCAGTCGTCGATCGACAGCTCATCAACATCCTCCTCATCGGGCTAAGCAACAATTTGACAAGCAAGCCTCCTTCATTAATGGATCCTATACAACTATCATTTATTTATAATAAAATTTTATACTTGTTTATAATTACAACTATTTTTACACGTCTTAAGAAGTGGAATTTTCTGTTATATCAAGGAAGCGATGGCGAAGCGAACTATTTTCTTTTTAAGTTTGGGTGTCCACCATACGCCAAGGTTGCCGCATATAGTGTATGTACTAGTATATTACAACTTTCTTGTTATATGTACATACACGTTAGTATAATAGCTTCATGGTTTTTCCTTAATAAACTACACCACACCTAAATTTTGTCCTTTCTTAGCAACTATGTAATACAACTAAATATTAAAATATAATGGAGTGTGCCATAGTTATTTCATCTTGCAACACCACCTCTTACGAATTTTTGGTATATCTCAAAGTTCCCATATCAGAGGAAAAAAGTGCAAGCCTTGAGAGATCAATTGCGGTGATGAAGTGCAAAGATATGCCAGTGTTCATGTCTATTATAGTTTTACTAAATATCATGAGAGAGAACCATATATTCTGATATTTCTAGATTTCATGCTTGTTTGCGAGTAATGTCTATGTATTTTTCAATATCTTAAATAGAAAAAATATCTATGAGGGGTTTGTCATTGAATTATTTCATTCCTTTCTTATTGGTTTTCTATGCCGCACTATGCCTTCTCTATAACTTGCGATAAACAATAATTGACACTCTAGGAATATTCTCTTGGGCGCCCATGTGCTCCCCGCCCGCTCCACCTAGACAAAATTTAGTGAGGCAATCTTTGAGAAGAGCAGTGATACGTCTCCAACGT
>CBQS010234007.1:0-10120 GCA_900070015.1 Hordeum bulbosum | reverse complement strand
CTTCTCAGGCATGTGCTTTTGTCTGCTATTCTTCTTTAGTTTAACTGTGCTACCTTTGTGAAACAGTCTCTTAGGAATAACCTTCCAAGTAGTCATATTCTGTGATATGTCACACGGCAGACCCAGCCATGTTATATGTAGCAGTCTTTGTCTTCTCAGGCATGTGCTTTTGTCTGTTATTTTTCTTTAGTTTAACCGTGCTGCCTTTGTAAAACAGCCTCTTAGGAATAACCTTCCAAGTAGTCATTGGTACAATTGAGAAAGCAGTACTTGTACTTACCTATCTTGAGTAACATATGTGTTCATAATATTTCTGTAGGATGCTCATGAGTTCTTAAATTTTCTGCTGAATGAGCTTGTTGATATTCTGGAGAAAGAGTCCAGTGCTGCGAAGGACTCCCCCCAATCATCATCTCCTGAAAAGGTTCCAAATGGGCCGGTCCAACCATTGGCCAATGGAGTTAAAAAGGAGCCGCCTGTTACCTTGGTTCATAAGAATTTCCAGGTGACTGAACTTAACGAAAATGACTTGGACATAATGTTTACCTAGTTTCCTTTCTTCAAGATCCTATTTGGTGTTATCTTTATATATTTATTATTACAACCTACACAGGGCATACTGACCAATGAAACCAAATGCTTAAGATGTGAGACGGTAACTGCAAGGGACGAAACGTTTTTTGATCTGAGTGTTGACATCGAGCAGAATAGTTCCATTACAAGCTGCCTGAAAAATTTCAGCTCCACTGAAACTTTAAATGCCGAGGACAAATTCTTCTGTGACAAATGCTGCAGGTTATTACTATACCATATTTGCCTTCTACTGTTTTTCTTGTTGTCATCATGCAATATGGTTTGCTTTGACCTATTATTGGTTTTTGTTTCTACTAGACATCTCCATTTCATGCCTTGAGAGTACCCATTTTTCTGATATATGTGGGCAACATCATAAAGCCCCGAGTAATCTCCTTTTCTTGTATATGCGGGCAAATACCATAAAGCCCTGAACGATCTCTTTTCTTCATCCTTGTGTCAAAACATATTTTGTGATGTGCATTTTGGCTGAACTCAAGTATCTGGTCTTGTTCCAGTTTGCAAGAAGCACAGAAGAGAATGAAGATCAAGAAGGCTCCCCATATATTGGTGATCCACCTAAAGCGCTTTAAGTACATTGAGCAGCTTGGGCGGTATAAGAAGCTTTCGTATCGGGTTGTATTCCCCATGGAGCTGAAGATGGGCAGTACATCTGATGATGTAGATACCGAGTACTCTCTCTTTGCTGTAGTGGTCCATGTTGGAAGCGGCCCCAACCATGGCCATTATGTTAGCCTCGTTAAAAGCCACAACCACTGGCTGTTCTTCGATGATGAAAACGTGGAGATGGTTGAAGAGTCGACCTTGCAAACATTCTTCGGCTCTTCGCACGAATACTCAGGCAACACAGATCATGGGTACATCTTGTTTTACGAGGGCCTTGGTGGGAAGAGTTTAGGTTGATTTTCCCGGTTGTTTTTCTTTTCTTTTTCTTTGGAGCATGCAAGCTTACTGTTGTATGTACACAGCTATTTCATCACCTCCATGGTAAATTGTTAATCTCAGAGATTGTGAGTATGAACCTGAGGAAAGCCAGATTTTTTGTGTTTCTAGTGTACAGCGGAAAATGGAACCTTGCTCCAGTGATGATGAAATAAGGCGCAAGTCATAAAGTACGCTCGACTATACTTTGCACCGACATTCTTACCAAGGAATGTAACAATGCACTGGGTTCTGTATGTTGATTCTAATTTGAAATTTTTATGCACTAGATGTAGCCATCTGATGTCCTAGCAGTGCCCTTCGAGGCTTGAAATCATATGCTCAGTTAGAATTATAATATGGTGTATGCTTGACTTTATGATGGTTGAATTGATTTAGTGAGTTCGGCTATTGAGGTTACTTTCGAATTCATGTATCTCATGTGTTTCTCCAGTTACGTGGATGCAAAAACTATTTCATAGGAATGTACGTCTTATTTGGGTTGTCCCAACCTGCTCTCATGGGACAATTTGCTACTTATGCCAATGGCAATCAATGGGCATCTCAGGTTCGTTTATAAATACATTTGATGTAATAACACCTTATATTATGGGGCGGAGTGAGTACATGCCAATCTGTATGGAAGCTACGCTGCTTTGTGCTCTATTTATGGGGCGTCTAGGGCTTAAGATTGCAGTGGTCCTCACTCCAAGGGTAGCAATACTTAGTGGGGCATCTCGTGATCTTAGTCCCCGCACATATGCTGCGTGCGTTTTCCACCGCATATATTCATAGCCCAGCGCCCATCGCCATCAAACAAAAATTGCTTTCAATCCACATCACAGTTAGGTATAGCAGCACATGTAAGGTCAATATATACATTCTGATTGCACAAAACCGTCCAGGAGTAACCAAAGATTGCCAATCACACAGGGGAGTTTGCAGCTATAGACATATAACACACCCCCTACAAAAAAATATAAGCATCCCCCACTAGGAAACCCTCAATTGTCTGATGATCAATAGTACACATCCTTTTTTCAACCAACTCTAGCAAAGCTATATATAACGCATATATCCTTGCAGGTTCTAGAGGATTAGATTTACATAGCTATTATCACTCCCACGAAGACGCCTGCCTTGCATGCTCCTCCGACTATACATCCCAGTTCAGTGGATCTCCGCTCTGCGTCGGGAAAACTTGTTTTCTAACCGATGTAATTTGGCTGCACGGAGTTTTCCACGTCCCTGCCTGTTGTCCTGAAATTCAACATTCTTCATATATCAGATTGTATACGAGTGATAGCCAATTAGCCATGCATGTTGGTATCAATGTTGCAAACGGCAATGCAACAGTGTTGCTGCAGCGATGCTACGTTTTTGTGAGAACAGCTAGTTAGCATTCATTCGCAAAAGAAAAGAAGTTAGTTAGTATTCACTCACATGAGTTGGCGAAGGAGCAAACAACTGAAGACAAATAAAGAGTAATTCACTGCTAAATGCAGAATCGGCGTTTGTGGGCATTATATAGTGTGAATCTCAGATGTGTAGTGGATGCAAGAAAACAGAATGTTGTGATACACCCAGTAAACCCTACCAAAATTTGGCTAGCACTGATTATTGTTGCTTATGTTTGGCCCAAGGTTGGCAAAAACCATCAATTGTGACCAAAGGGGCAGGGCCATGTCCAAAAAGATTGCCGACCATCCAACGGAAAGCAAAATGCTGTACATGTTAAAAAAAAATGGTAGGGTAGATTTGGGAGCTTACCTGAAGATCCAAGCATCAGAAGAAAAAAAAAGCATACAAAACTAGTTATTGGAGAGACCTGTTAAGTTCCAGTTCCACCAACACAATAAACTGAAAACTCATGTGCAAACTGAGGTCAAATAAATAGGTCGTTGCTCCTATTCAACCGATTTAGGAATTGAAACTGTATCAGATCGTATGGCACTCTAGCAGTTAGATTCTTTATCTTAAAAGAGCATTTGGTTCATAACAAATTTGACAAACTCATTGGTAGTGTCCCCAAGTATATACACATGATATTAGCCCTTATGCTGCTTCACATTTAAAACATTCTTTTTAGATACTTTTTGGAGTTTTTTTTTTCCTTTGACAAACTTATGCTGTTTCACATTTAAAGCAGAGAGATACTTTGCTGGCATAAAGTACCACTAACGTAATCTCTCATACTATCGTGAAAAACTTAGAAAACTGTAATGCAGGGACAACATCAATGCAGTTCACTGAGAATAATGAGTTACTGTGTGTGTGACTTACAATGACTGTGATAGCTGATGCCAGTTCATTATCCGGTGCGACTGAGGATGCCTATCCAAATAACTCCTACTAGAAACATCAGCTTCATCGGCTCCATAAGTTTCGGAATGGCCTGATGCTGCAGGAGGCGACCAAACTGGGACTACGCCACCATCTCTCCCGGTCCAGCTACTTGATGCTTCAGACACAGATGGCCCAAAAATATTTCTCATACGGTGCTGAGGTTGCTGAAAGTTATTGTGATGGTGAATGCCATTAGTTCCAACTGCATTGCCCGTGCTTTGAATAATTTCCTCCCTCTCAGTCCGTGGCTCAAAATGCATGCGGAATGGCACCTCTGCTCTACTATCCACGCTATTCCCCAGATCAGCAGAAATTTCTGTTTCAACCCTGTTGAGTGAAGTTGTCATGGTAGGCACCATCTGATCCTGGCGTCTCTGTGCAGTTGTGAGCACATTGGGCGCTACCCGGGCTGGTTCCCAGTGGACTTCCATCTGCAAATCTTGGGGAAATTCGATTGGTGGCACCTCTGAGGAGTCGCCCAGGCCTTCCTCCATTCCAGTGTCCATTGCGGCCCTGGATGCTGCCTCAAGCTGCCACATTTCTGACAGAGCTTCTTGCAGCCTGACTTGGGCTGTATCTAGCTCAACTATGGGGAGAGGATAGTTGGAGCCTAACTCAACTCCTGCAGCTTGCAGCACAGACGCAGGTGCATCCCATGGGTGGTGTATCCATTCTGTTGGCAGCCTTGCAAGTTCAGGAAGCCACCGTCGGACATATTCCCCATGTGGATCAAACTTGTAGCCTTCGAGCTGATATAATTCATAAAGATTCACATGAGAAAGCATCAGTATTCGGTACTATTCGTCATTGCCAAGTTGTCTCGTTTTATATAGAATTAGTAGTTGCACGTACCTGAGGGTTGTCAATGTGGTCGAGCTCCCGGCTATCAGGGAGAGAGCCAGAGATGTACTGCCAACCAAGTGCATCACTCTCAAGATCAGCATCCAGTAAAGTGTCCCAAAAATATTTCATCCCCCATCGCCATGGGAGTTGAAGGACCTTGACGAAAAAACTTGAAACCACCACACGTATCCGATCATGCAGCCACCCAGTCGCCCACAACTCCCTCATGCCAGCATCAACAAGAGGGTAACCAGTCCTTCCCTGGCGCCAAAACTTGAAGGTGCTTTCGTCGACAACCCAAGGGAAGAATCTGAGGTGTGCAAGGAGGGGCTTCTCATGGCTGCATGGATGGTTGAAGCAAAGATACCGGGAGTACTCCCGGAGACCGACGGATCGGAGGAACAGAGTGCAGCTCTCCTCAGCTGCGTGGTTGCCCTCATTGCTCCACACGAGTTGCTTCATTCGAACAAGGTGGAAAACCTTGCGCACACTCAGCTCACCAAAATGCAGGTAAGGTGAAAGGAGGGAGGTGTTTGCGCTGTCCGCCTTCTTGCGGTTCACCGAGTAGTCAATCAAAGGGCCGTTCAGGAAGGCAGATAGCGCCTTATCAGCGTTCTGCCAGCCTGGTGACCATGCTCGTGCCAGAAGGGCATTGCTTCCCCTCTCTGACTCATCCTCGAAGATCAGATCGTCTGACGGGCACATCGATAGGTCACCTGTTGAATATATTTTTTGGCAGTGAATCAACTGAAGAATATATTCCAGTATCAACTTGTGGTGCAGTGCTTGTTAGAATAAAAACATTATGCTTTAAACACAGAAGGTTGAAACTTTTTATTCTGCAGAATAAGCCCATCACTTTGTCTACTTATCATGGTTATAAAAATATAGTACTCTATCATGATTCATGAACCCAAGAAGTGACTGGTAACACTTTCCTGAGCTGCTATTAGTATAGCATACTTATAATGTTTCAGTTGGGCAAGCACCTGAATTGATTCTCTTAGGAGGCAGCAGTGGCGCGGGGGGATCATATGGCATGCTGAGGCACCTATTCCAGAACGGCATGAACATGTTGAACGGTTGGCCGTCATCATCGTTGACCTCCCATGGATCATACAACAGGTCTGCGTTGAAAGACTGCACGACGATGCCCTCTGCCGTCAGCATCTCCTTGAGCCGGTGGTCCCTGACCAGCGAGATCGGGTCTGAAAACATGGCCAAGACACAGTGATTGACTGATTGTGGAGTTAGATAATGGACGAGGGGTCTCAGCACAAGCAATTAACTGAGACTGTAGTAGAAAGTGCAAGTGCCTGAACAGAGAATATAGCTAAATACTGTTACTGCCTCGTTGGATCGGTAGGTTGGTGTACCCACAAAAAGGAAAAAAAAATGATTTGGTTGGTGGGTGGAATCAAGAACTTTTGGCAATTAAGGACGGAGTTGCTGGAAATGTTCATAGTTTATACTTAGTTAATATGGAAAGCGTAGACGCAAGATTGCTAAATTGGGACTCGCTACTCCAATTGACTCGCCATGAGTTGTACCATATCACCGGAAAGCATAATAAATTGAGATGTGATATGACATGATAACATGGTACTACTGTAGTACAGTAGTATAATAGATCTGGTTCAGCTTGAGCACATCAGATGCAAGCCCAAAAATAATGAGAATAACAAATTAAATTAAAGAATCTGCTTCGTTTCATCTAGCCAAGGTAAAGAAGTTGAAGCAAAACAGCGTTAGTAAACCACAAATTTGGGGTCATCAACGTCTACAAAGAGAAGGAGATCTCGGCCGACAAGAGCAGTACTATATTTTTCTTGGGTTGTTTAGATAGAAAAAACACGCGCACGAGCAGACACAAGCAAGGCATATGTTGAACCGAAAAAAAGGAAGCAAACCGTAGAGATGGTTGAAGAAGAGGTGCGTGGCGCCGGTGTCGCGGACGAGCTGGAGCAGCGCGGCGACGGAGTCGGCCGACCTCCGGGTGACGAGCTTGCCGGCGCCGAGGCGGTGGAGCGAGGCCGCCAGGTGCTTGAGGCTCTGGCTGAGCCACCACCGCGACACGCGGCCGGGGAAGTAGGGCCCGTCCTCCTCCGGCGACCACACATACGCCGGCACCACCTCCCCGGCGGTGCGCGCCGCCGCCGCCAGCGCCGGGTTGTCCTCCACCCTGAGGTCCCTCCGGAACCACACCACGCACTTCATCCCGGCGTCCCCGCCGCACATAGACGAGGACGACACCGACATGGCCGGCCAACCCACAAACCCTATCCTCTCCTCTCCTCTCCTCTCCAAGAACCACCACCACCACCTATCCAAGAAAGCCTCCTCGTCCTCGGATCAAAGGCACGTCGGAGAAACCATGGAGCCAGCCAAGAACCGGGGAGCTCAGGCTCTCTCTCGAATCCCGGGAACAGTGGAGCTGCGCTGCGCTGCGCTGGATTGGATTGGGTCAGGCGATTTTTCTGCCTCGGAGTGAGCGCAGGCGCACGAGCCAGAGGAGTGGCTTGTTTTTCCTCCTCCTATCTATTTTCTTTGCGCGTAACTTTCTCGGGTGTTGTTGCGGCGGGAGGGACGGGGCTCGGCCGTGCGCTTCTGGTCCAATGGAGGGGGAGGTTGAGGATATCGGGATTGCTTGGCTGGATTTGATCTAACCTTTCGCCCCCTCCATTTATCTTGGCGACCCAATGATATTCCTTCTGGCATTTGTACCCATCTTGTTTTCCCCGCGAAAGATCAACCGATGAGCATGAAAGATTCCAGATGACACCCGGCCCGACGCCACCCACCATCCACCAGATGCGCCCAACACCAGGCTTTCGTTTTGATACCATGGCATAATAATTGCTTTACTTGGTTTGCTTATGCGACCCTAAGATTTTGGAAGCCCGTGCTAATTCGGTTCTTAGTTGGAATCGGTCTGAATTTCATTTTGAGGGCAGGTTACTTTTTTTTTAGTTGAAAAAATTGATTTGAAATTTCAGAGGGACAGAAAATTGCGCACACAAGTAAATATCATTTCCCCAAAATTAAATGACCATGTCATATTGTGGTCTCTTCTGCTATTAAGTAAACTCTATTTTCTATAGGCCGACAAATACCGCCCTCTACCCACCATCCCACCAAACAAAATATACAGCTAATACTTTGTCGTTTCTTACAACCGCTCTGCATGATGGCGGTCGACGTATCAATATGGTGACGACCCATGTCCGCTTCTTCATGCCTAGACTTTGGCAATGTCGTCGGAGCTTGCATCCTTTTGCCCTTCAGGGCTCCTATACGTGTGACTAGCACCCTTGAACTTGTTTGACACGTGAGCTTTGTGGGAATGACATGAAAGAAAGAAGGAAAATATACAATTTGCACCGAGGCATCCAACCTGTGAAGCTAGCGGAGTTTAAAAAGTTGTAGAGATAGCCAAAACATTTTCCTCCATCCCTTATTGTATTGGATGCACATGGTGGATTGACTTATGTCCCTTTTTGTTTGGTGATGCCGATGATATCAAAAAATCTAAATCATAATTATGGCTACCCAAAAATAGAGTAAGCCCAACCATCGATGAAAGAGAGGGGAAATTTGTTGGCAACCACTTTTTATAATGAGAATTTGCTAGTTCTTTCTTTCAAGTTGGATAATTTCCTAGCTTTGGTAGATGCTTAGGTAGAAGATTACCAACTCATGTCTATTTTTCATAGTCAACTTCTGATGCTATTATGAACGGGACATTTATATCAATAAAGTAAGTTATCGTCACAAAAATATAACGAAGTAATTGATATATTAATTAGTATACATAAATAAAACATCATGTAAACACAAAGCAAGGTAACATCTAAAAGCATGGAGCATCTTCTAAAAAATTCGAGCAAGGCACTTACAACCTGTTTGATAAACTTTGGGCAGGGGAATAGAAATTTAACATGCTATCCTTTGTTACCGGGGCAAGGGAAGTACATAGAGCCAGAAATTATACGATCTGTTGCAGCTTCTCATCTGATCATTCATTGTTGTGTGTGGCATATAAGTATATACTCCCTTCATTTTTAAACACAAGTCTTTTTTAAAGATTTTACTAAGAACTATACAGGATGTATATAAACATATTTTAAAGCATAGATTCATTTATTTTGCTTCTTATGTAGTTTCGTACTAAAATCTCTAGAAAAACTTATATTCAAAAACGAAGGGAGTAGTAAGCTACAATATTCATATATATGGGTATATATGATACCGGTTTGAAATTTCTTTGACGTGGGAGTTGGGTTCTTTTACAAGACATGTCAAATAGTCCATTTTGTCCGTCCGCGGGTAATGATTTACGCGAGAACGAATAGTCCATGCTAAATTCAACATTTGCCTACCGTTGCAAAATGCCTTTTTTTTACATTACAACAGAGAGGGGGGAAAGTCCGCAAAAAGGAAAAAAGGACACAAAAAAGTAGTGAAATTTGTCCTCCCATAGCCGCGTTATGTGTTCTGTTTTTTACAAAAGTCATGTGCTCTATTATCTACTCCCTCTATACCTAAATAATTATAGTTGAGAAGAACTAAACTAGTTCTTCCAACTATAATTATTTAGTTACAGAGGAAGTGATAGTAGCAGCTCAGTGCACAAGTCGTACGAAAGTCATGTTTAAGCCTTTTTGCCCCGTGCTGATAAACACCACACCTTCCAAGTTCCAAGAGTGAGCTAAAAAAACCTTGGCACGCATGATAACATGATGAATCACTGGGTGCCTCTCCTTTGGAGCCAGTGTTTTATAGAAAACGAAAAGTAATCTGGATGAAGCGACACCGCACCGAGCCAGGATGCGGAAAAGCCGCGGAGCTTTTTCACACGGGCGCGTGGGGTGGGTGCACGCCGTGGCATGGGCGCACCGCGCCATCCCTGTAAACGCGGGACGAATATATTCCTGCGCGGCGTGGACGGTACGAGAGCCACACGATCGGTCGCGGCATGTCAAACAGGGCTCTCTGCATCCGGCGGGCCCAAACAGGGCTCCCTGCATCCGGCGGGCCCAAACGGAGCTCGCCCTCCGATCAAACGGGGGTGCGCACGCGGTGGCGCCGGCGCGTGTTTAGTTTGCTAGGGGAACGGGGATCGTTGCTGCTGCTGCTGCTTGCTGGTGGCGTGGGGGTGGGGGTGGATGCCACTGCGGTCGGGGGCGCCGGGCCGTCGCCGTCGGCTCCCCGTGGGCTATGGCATGGGGCGTGGGCGGCGAGCGCGACGGCTTCGGCCGCGTCCCCCGGGCGCCACTCGCCGGATGTGGACCGGGTGCTCATCTACAGCCCCCTCCTGACGTGCCCACGTTGCTGTGGGATTCTTTGGGGTCCTCTCCTCAGGGCTCTGACATAGTCATCGGGGGGTTTTGAGACAGGTTTTTTTTTTTTTTTTTTT
>CBQS010233995.1:0-10389 GCA_900070015.1 Hordeum bulbosum | reverse complement strand
CTTTACATAGGAAGATCCTCTTTGCGTAGGAATTTTTTTGATTTTCACTACGTTACCCAACACTTCATCCATGCTTTTTCCTGAAGCGATTAGTTCATCACATACAGTGCGGATCTTACCAACATACTCGGTGATGGTGAGTTGCCCTTCAGAAGATTGGCAAGGGCAATTCTGACATTGACGATTTGTGCACGAGTCTACGATTGGAGCATCCCTTGCACGGTGTTCCACAGCTCCGCTGCGGTGTGGCAAGTTACCACTTGGATGGCCATCTCGCGCGACAGTGTGGTCAGCGGGTAGGAGAAAACATGCTGATCTCGCGCATTCCACACACCGAACTCTGGGTTGGGGGCCTTGGTCTTGGTTTTGCCATCGCCAGCGGTGACCTCAATGGCCATGGGTGGAGCCGCTTGATCGACGTCGAGGAAGTTCACCATCTGCGCTCCCCTGATGGCGGAGAGGACAGTGGCACGTCATAGGGCTTTGTTCCCTCTCGTGGGCTTCTCTATTGCGTTGTGTGCAAATGGAGATGAGGGGAGGGAATTTGTGGAGGAACTCGCCATGGATGAACCCGAGGTAGGCTCTGATTACCATGAAAGAAAATGTGTTAAGCGTATGCCTCTAGCAGGGACGCGTGCGTGTTATATATCCAACAGAATTACATCTTAGGCACGAGGTTTGGTTAGTCTTGACCCCTACTCCAAGATATACAAGATAAGGATCATATCTAACTAACCTCGTGCCGGTTTACAACTAACACACACGATTACGTTAGCGTGACAACCATCACGATTACACAAGCCTATACAAGCCTATCGTTTAACAGGTTGATCTGAACACCGTGTCGCCGAGGAGGAGGCTCTGGTTCGAGAAGATGCATGCCGAAATGCTCAAGTTCGACCAGCTGTGATCTGCGACGGAGATCACAGTCCCTTTTTTATATGCCGGCAAGTGTGCTGGCATGACCACGGGCCGACATGGTATGGTCGAATTCCCGCCCCTTTTGGTGTGATGGAATGTGTGTCGGCCGCTGGCAAGTGTGCCAGCATGAACTGCTTGGTGGTTTTCGGCAATGTATGCCGGCCGCTGGCATGGTGCCGACATGAACTCTTGGGCGTTGGCATGATCTATGGCCAGGATCCTTTTTAATCTAAATGTGCAGACATTAAATGGGTTACCCGCGTTCGGCGCACGATCGACCAAAAAAGAAAACAGGGCGAACGTAGAGCGGGCGGCCGACCCAAACGGACAAAAGGCAGAAAAAGCACGCGTCCGTTTGGGTCGCCCGTTGAAGTTGCTCTAAGAGTAACTTCTAATTTTGCACACATTTTATTCTATCACAGTCAGCCGAGTAGTAGCATGCAGTAAGGCTCAGGGTGGTTCCGGACAAAGAGACCGCATGTATCCTCGGCCTAAAGAAAGATTGGATATGTGGCATTTTAGAAGATCCATAGTGGCGCTTATCCCCGGTTTGTTGCTTTAGACTAAGGAGTGGTTGTGAGTGGTTGCAAAGGTCGCTTTTTCGCCAATAAATGCACCACACAAGTAAGCTGTGAGGTTTGAATGACACTCATTTGTTTAGTTAGTTGGATGGAGCGTAACTTTCACCTGGATGTAGGAACTAACCAAGGCAAAGCTCAGTTATACCCTGCTGTCCTGTCACTTTTTAAATTGATTATTTGTTGATAGTCTTCCGCTTTTTGTTTTGTTCTAGGGAAGTTCATCACCGTACACATGAAAAAACTTGTATTGATACATGGAGTTATGTAGGTAACTTGAGTTATTGTACCTTTTCTCCTTTTAGTTTTTTCTTTGGAATCAACATTCACTACAAATGTTGCTGAAGTATATCAAGTAGCACAACAACTTCTAAAGCATTCATCTATTTCCCGTGCTTTGTCGGATGCTTCAATGAAACAATGACATGTAAGTAATGTATCTTGTTGTTCCGGAGATTGTCTATATTTGAACGTTATTGTTTTCTTGTAATGAAGATTAGCAAAAAGAATTACACGTCAAGTTGTCATCTTTGGATTAGTTGTTGGACCACCAACAACATGAACTTAATAAATATAGTGATGATCGCTTCAGTTTGTCCATGTGATCTTGTTTTTCTTCCAGCCCAACAAACACTATTATTGGTTATGAAACTTGTATAATAATGAAAAAACATGTTTGATAATTATCTGATGGTAATTGAGATGTGTGTTGCATGTGCAAATTTACTAGTCTTATAAAAAGGCAGGAAAAAAATAGGAAACCCGGGACTCCCTCCTAGCCACTTGGATGCACTCGAGCTCGTGTTTTTTTAATTGGGGCGCGCCCTACTTGAGACATAAAGTAGAAGGGTGTGCCCAAGTTTTTCTTTTCTCTCTCCATTTTCATCAGTGTTAGTCGGTTTTTTTCCTTCTTTCGTTTTTATGTTCTTCTTTATTCTTTATTTTTTGTTTATTTCTTTTGTTTCTTTGTTTAATTTGTTTTTTTTCTGTTTTCTTTTGTTTCCTTTCTTCTCCTCTTCTTTGGTTTTAGTTTAGTTTTTATTTTTATTTTTTTACATTTGTTTCTTCGGATTTTTTTGGGCTCATTTTTTTAGTTTTTATTATTTATTTATTTTGGTATATTTTTTTATTATGCATTTTTTGTATATGTCAAAACGTTTTTCTAATAGACATATAAACTTATTGTGATACGAGTTTAACATTTTTTAATGCATGGTCAATATTTTTTTCTATACACATTGTTAACATTTTTCAAATGATTGATCAACGATCTTGAATAAAAAATATTTTTTTACTATGCACACTTAACATTTATCAAGTGCTTGACTAATATTTTATATATGCAATATTAATCTTTTTGAACACATGGTCAACATATTTTCTATACACATTTAACATTTTCTAAATGTTTGGCTAATATTTTTCAACTACTTGTTCAACATTTTTGGAAATGCTTGATTAAGATTTTATATATATATATTGTAAAAATGTTTCATATTTTTTTAAATAAACTAAAAACATTTGTTATACAAATTTATCATTTTTAAGAGCTTGATAATTTTTTTCAATTACTTCTTCAACATTTTTTTTCCAAATTCTTAGTTAACATTTTGATACACATGAAAAGAAAAGTTCATCATTTTTTAATACATGGCCTACATTTTTCTATAGATATTCAACATTTTTTAAATTCTTGATAATTTTTTTCAAATGCTTGAATAACATTTGTATATACATGATTACAAAAGTCATCATTTTTTAATGCATGGTCAATAAAAATTCTATACACTTTTAAAGTTTTTCAAATGCTTCATCAATATTTTTCAAATACTTGTCCATAAAACATCAAAATACTTGATTAACATTTTTCAAATACAATATCCAAAAATTTATACGCATTTTTAATACATTTGTCATATACGTGATAAAAACTTTCTTTATGCACATCTACCATTTTTAACATGCTTAGTAAACATCTTTTCAATGTTTTAGTAGAATTTTGTAATAGATATATTTAAGATATTTTATAGCATGAGTAAAAGTTAAACAAGAAAGAAAAAACAAAACAAAAAATGTAATAAAAAACATAAAAAGGAGGATATGGCCAAAAACTATGCCATGGAGAGAGGACTTCGACCGACGAAGGCTATAACTTCATACTGAAATGTAACTGAACGCCCCCCTGCAAAAAAAATGTGACCGAACGTGACTGCACGTGACAACTATGTCTCGCATTAAGCAAGACAGAAGCTGCCCTCTCGCTGAAGGAATCACCGTTCGTGCAGGTAGCTGGACCAGCCCATGACCACCCTTCTTTAAAAAGAAAAGACTGAGAAAAGATGCAATCGTGGGGGTTCAACACCGGCAACTCAAGATTGAATGACGTCAATGCTAGCCACTCTGCCCACCTGGGGTTCGTGGTTAGTTTCTTTGGTTAGTAGTAGGTGGCGTCTTTCTTGAGGTAAGAAGAGCCTTTTTTCTCTGTTTTTCCTTTAGTTTTTGTTTCTTTTGTTTTGCCTTCTCCGGAATTTTATTCCTTTTTCATTTTAATATAACGATAAAAAAATCATAATTTTCTAATACATGGTCAATATTTTTTCTATACACCATTAAAATGTTAAAAAATGCTTGTTTAACATTTTCCAAATGCTTTTTAAACATTTTTTCCAAATATTTATGAGAATTTTATATACATGATCACATAATTTCTTCATTTTTATACGACATGATCAACATGTTTTTATACAACTTCAACATCTTATGAATGCCTGATTGACATTTTTCAAACTAGTTAATTTTTTTCCAACGCTTAAGTAGCATTTTTTTCAAATAATTGTTCAATTTTTTTTCAAATACTTGTTTGACATTTTCTGAATGCTGAATTAGCATTTTTCATGTAATAGTTCATCATTTTCCAAATACTTGTTCAAACATTTTTGAATGCTTTATGAATATTTTGCAACTACTTGTGGAATTTTTTTGAGATACTACTTCAATATTTTTGAAATGCTTGATTAACCTTTTTTAAATACCATGGTCAACATTTTTGAAATACTTGTTCGATATTTTCCGTAAACATGGTCAACATCTTACTGTGCGCAGTTAACATTTTATGAATGCATGATTAACATTATTCAAAACTGTACGTAAAGTATATTTTTTACTATATGTGCTCATTTTTTGGTAGTGTAAATAAAAGTAAATAAAAAACAAAAACAAAAGCAAAAACATGAAAGAAAAACAGAAAAAAGGGGATGTGCCCTCAAGCGCACCTGGGCTGGCCCATTTATAGCTGCCCTGACACGAGGGTTTCCCTAGGCCGCGTTTAAAGTAAAACATATGGGCGCCCCGTCAAAACAGCCACGTGACGCACTGGGAGCCACGGCTGGGCATGCCCATTTAACTCATACTGTATAGGTTGGTATATTTATTTCAATATAATTTTACCTTTAAAATTAAGTCGCATGGTTAACGTAGAAGCACATAAGTTAGCCAAGTTTTCACTTTCATTACGTCTGGGAAGCCGAGTGTGTTTTGACCAATCCCATGAGCCAACTTGTATCCCACAATCTGTGGTTTTAGATGAATAAAGCTTGGTTGTTCTAAAACCAGAAAAGTCTTATCTCACTGACGTTTGCTGGGAGAGCAAGGCCTTTGAAACGTTTTTGCAGCCAATTTTAGTTGTCTCGGAGGTGGCAGATTCTTCAGAGTGACATGACATTTTCTGGAGGATGAGAGTTTTGAGCCTTCATTTCAGAAAATGCCATTTCGTTATGCTGAAGATGCCATTATTAAAAAAATCGTTAACTGATAGTTGTTCGATTGGCTAGTGTCAAAATATTACGAAACGAAAATTAATCAACGTTCCGCCATAATTTCGACACTCTTTTAAAGCCCTGCATAGTTTGAACATCTACCAATATAATTTACGAATGGAATAAAAGGCTATCAATTATTTACATATATGAAACACCAACCGATATTAGAGAGTACGGATGCACACAAAAATTGGGCATGACTTGTGCTAAAAAATGAAAACATTGAGTTTCAGAAATGTTGCGAAACGGAAATTAATCAATGTTGCGCCATAATTTTGATCCTCTTTTGAATCCCTGCATAGTTTGCCCATCTACCAATCTAGATGTGCATCTACGAACCTATAAATATGTGGATCAAATTTAAATGTTCATGTACGAACATTTTATTTCCGTTAAGAAATTAATTGAAAGGGGGATGCCCCGTTGGAAAAGACAATATGATTTCTATTGGGCCGATTTGTCAACACTTGGCTACTATGAAGAAACCACACATGAGATACGAGATAAAGGAAATTCGCAGAAAAATATAAGCTGCGACCAAGTTCTTTTTCCTTTCGAAAAGGAGGACAAATACAAGGAGGAGTTTGATCCCTTCAAAAGTTCCAATTACACTCCAAAGCTCTTATTGCCAGAATAGGGAGAGATCTGTTTTGTCTCAAGAAACGAAACAGATTTGCCATACAATCATATCTATTCACCCGTTATAGATCGATCTAACAGACGGTGGTGGAGGAAACGGGCTGGAAGCTGAAGTTGGTGCTCGACTCGTAGATGAAGCTAACCGACTGGGCAGACCCCACTGGGAGGCCGCCGAGGAGGGTGCAGTTCGCGCCGTCGCCGTCCCGCCTGATGGCGCTGGCCGGGAAGACATTGATGGTGTAGTCGAAGCCCGGGCACGCCAGCTTGATGTTCTCCTGCGCGCAGTTGCAAGTGTTGATCACGCTCACGAAGTGTTGAGGTCTTCCTCCTGGACCCGCCTCGGCGTTCGTGTTGACGACGAGATCCGAAGCTCTGCACAACGATGCATCTGCGTTGCCTGCGTGAACACATGGAAAGGAAAAGAGTCTCAGTGGATTGCATGGGGATTCATGGACGTGTAGATTGATAATAGGATTGTTGATTGCACAATGGGGAGTACTACTTCTTGGAGATTGTTTGGAATACTGTACCTCTGTTGGCAATGCAAAAGAACAAGCCGGCCACAACGATCACTATTAGTTTGGAGTCCATGCCGAAGTTACAATGCCTTTTTGTTGTTCCACGTCGCCTATGGCTGTTCTAGCAGGCTATTTATAGGCCATCGAACCTGAGGAAGCTGATTGGTGTATGTAGCAGATGATGCGTTGTAATTACCTTGCTTACAAGATCTTAGGACGTGTTGTAAGGAAAGAGATTGATACTCATTTAATGTCTACCCGATGCACAAGGCCAGATTTAGATCTGATTTAAAACATATACTCTGTTGATTCTTGTACGTAAGCTATATATGGTATATGTACACTGTTTCAATCTAGGATGTATTCTTTGTTTGAGGAAATCACTTCATTCACCTAATCACGTTCACCAGATAAATTGGTAGAGCTTTAATAAATTCCCAGAACTTTAAAACATTTTTTTTCCCAAAAAGAGAATTGCATGTGTTTGCTACGTACATGTCTTGTTTTCGTGATCCCTTCGGCACAAATATCGACGGTGATGAGATCGATAGAGATGGAGGCTGCACAACTTGGCCGAAGGGGCCATTGGGGACCGAGATCTGGTGACTGGCCTCTTGCCAGTCACGCTGTAACTGTCGGGAAGCCAGCCGTTGGATGGATAATGGGTAGTCCAGATTAAACACTGTAGCAAAATGATTGTAGAGGATACTATACACGAATAGTTGTAGCTCTTCTTGTAGACAGGGTCATTGTAGCTCTGGTACTGTTCACAAAGATCCATTTGTTGATCTTTGATCAGACGGTTTGAATATAGGGGGTTAGGCACCGTACTGTCCACCTGTGACTTGTCCACAGCAAGTCACCGGATCTCAGTCCGGCCATTGGAGGTGGATCGTGCGATGTGGACATGTGGTCCCGCATGGCAGTCTACCCTCCGCACCCTGCCAACACAAGGGATGAACTCTAACATGTATCTGTTGTCCGCTATATATATATTAGCGCATGTACGTCTAGCTTAGTAATTGCCCAATGTGACGGTTTCATTCCAGGTTCGCAATTTTGGAGACGACATGGTCATTGGAGCAAGACTTCTTGGCAAGTTGGTTGTGGCAACTCCGGGGGCGTTGTTTTTGGTGGTGCTCTTTGAGTACCGAGCATGGAGTTGTAGGGTGAAAACCCTGGTCCGACCTTCATTGGTTATACTTGATAGAGTGGCCTACTCTCCCTTGTTGAAGACACTATCTTGAGTCTATTCGATCTTCCTTCCCTGGATGAAAATCAATGATCTAAACTATATGATTGGATATGTCCATAATGACTTTCATGCACGATAACCTTCCCGCTCGTATCGCTATTGGGAACCTTCTTTCAGTTATGGTGTTGCTTATGGTGGTAGTAGTTTCTAATGTTGTGCTACAACAGGTTGTTTGCCCCGTCTTACGTTTTTATGTCTGTTTTTTTTTGTTCACCTTTGATGCCTCGGCATCTCTAGATATAGTGTTGTTGTAGAGGTTGTGTGTAATTGAAATCATCTTGGTATTAATATATTATCCTTTTGTTGAAAAATATAAATAATAGAGCATTAATCAATTGAAAAAAAACAATAATATGTTATCTCTTTTTTTGTGGATTTTTTTTTGACGGCTACAAGCACTGCCGCGCCTCACCCTCATTAGAGCCAGGCAAACGTTGTTACACCCTCATTAGAGCCAGGCAAATGTTGTTACAGTAGACAATCAAAAAGTCATTATGGTAAGACCCTACACGACAAGAGTGTCAGAACAACAACCACTGCCAATGAAGATTAGAAGGATACAACATGTAACACACAAATGAACGAAGATCGGATCCACGTGGATCCACCGAAGACAAACACCGACCAAATCCCACGAGATCCAACGAAGACAAAAACATCAACGAGCCGGGGGCCTAGGTCTGCAGATCCTTATTTCATAGTATAATATCTGAATTCCGAATCCAAATTTACTTTGGTTTTCGAATATCAAGTTGTCTCCCTGTAAAAAAACAAGAATTTCAAACTAGCAAGATTTGCTTTCTCGCCACCACTAAGTGAATTTGACATTGATGCGGCAACGGTTTGACAACAGTGGCATCCCGGTCAGCACACAAGATGCTAAAAAAGAATCAATAAAGTGGAAAGAAAAATGGAACAAAAAGACCGTATACTTGAAGGTATTTGTAAACAAAAGCCATCATACTTGTTCCTTCCCGTTAAAATGGGACACCGGGCTAGTTGGAACAAAAGAGACGAGCAACCCAATCAGTTAACGTACGTGTATATAAAATCTCTGAACCAATGAATGAATGAATGAAACAAGTCACCAAATATGTCCACAAAAGTACACGAACGAATGAACCAAACTAACGATCAATACCTAGCTACGAGTGTATCTGCGTGCAGCAACGTACAAATCAGTACCGCAGACTACACAGGTCGATCACGAACTCTGTAGCATAACTAAAGTTAGCCAATCATGAACCTAGACGAACAGCTCGAGCAGGACGGGCGGCGCCTGCGCCACCGCGGTGGCGGCGGCCTCCTGCTCGCGGTGGCGGCGCATGTGGCCCCCGAGCGCCTGCCCCATCTCGAACCCTTGCCCGCAGACGTGGCACTGGTGCGCCTGCTGCTTCTGGTCCGTGGCCTTCTTGTGCCCCGGCACCGGCGCGGTCCCGGTGAGCGCGAGCGCGAGCCCGTTGCGGCCGCGGAGGTGGCTGGTGCGGTGGCCGCCGAGCGCCTGGAACGTCGGGAAAGACCTGTCGCACGTCTTGCACATGAACTCCCCACCGCCGCCGGCGGCGGCGGCGCGGCGCGTCCGCTTGGTGCTGCTGCGGTCGGCGACGGCGCCGAGGGAGAGCGAGAGGGAGAGGGACACGAGCTGGTCCGCCGATGCCCTCTGGTGCTTCGTCATGGACGTCGGAGCTGTGATGGATCGGCTGCTGATCAACCAAAGCAACCGGTGAGAAGTTGTAGGCTGCTGATCGTCGGAGGAGAAGCGAAGGTTGGCTTTGGCTGTTCGTGTCGTGAACTTGTGTGATGCTGTTGGGATGGGTGTGTGCGGCTGGCTTTATATATACGGCCTGGGCGGGAAAGAGGAAGGCGACGTACGGCGGTACGAGGGGCTAGCAGCCACAGCCAGGCAGTTTGGCCACCGGTCACGTGCGCTCCACGTCGGGGCGGACGTCTGCGAGGCCAGGACTCACTCGCTCGACGTGGATGCGCGTCGCCATCGGTGGCCGGCCATCTCTGTCCCAAGCTCCCTCCCTTGCCGACCACTCACCGGGACGCGCTTGGGTTGACGCCTACGTACGTGCGTTCGCGCCGGCTTCGTTCACAATGCTGGTGGAGGTAGGGATCTTGGCCCGCGGTGCTGCTTCCTGCTCCGGAAAAGAGAAGCAGCCGAGAAGGCGCCGGCTGGATGCCAAAAGAGTTTGTGCGCTGGGTCAAGTCACACCCGGGAGACGTGGTCTCCCGCCCGACCAACGGGAATGGGCATGACGAACCAGACTAGTATACTGTATAAACGGTCCAAGCTTACCAGATTCGGCCTAGTTTTTGTGGTCGGTCGGTGGGTCGTCTTGGAGAGAAGCCAGGTATGGATAGAATGGCTTGGTCGTGTGGGCTTGTGTTACCTGTGTATCGTGCGGAATTTTCCCCGTACGTGCGCCACGTACGCGCTCGCTCAACATATGCTGTGCATTCCATCATTCCTGTAAACATCCAGGAACGTGGTGCGTGCGTGCACGTGTGTACGGGCGTGTCTCGTGTGCCAGTAACTAAGATTTGACAGGTAAGGTACTATATATAAATACACATTGACGTACGTACACACTAGAACTACCGTTAGTTCAGATGATCTCTGTCTCGGTTTGCGTGGATCCCCAACAAATGCAACT